>JARHVA010002275.1:765000-962500 GCA_037957365.1 Torreya grandis
AGGTCCGTAGAGGGTCAGAGGGAGAGGATAGGTTGTCAAAAAGGAGTAAGAGTATGGAGAAGGCTTGTCAACCTTTTTAAGAAGTTAGTTCTTGAGTTTGGTTGATAACCGAGTCTAGTTCATATCACTTAGAAGTAGCAAATGGGGACTGATTATCAAAGCATTCTAAAATACTGAGATGAAATAAAAGAAGAATACTTACCTCTTTCCTATTGAATAAGAAGTGTAGGAGACCTATTGCTGATGTTACTGATGTAGAAGAATACCTGCAGAGTGGAGTGATTGATGCAGAGTACCTGTACCCTGTGATGCTTGTTATGCATTTGGGAGAGAGGGAGCGAGAGAGGTCAGAAGATTGGAAGGTTGGCTAATTGGAAAATTGAAGGATCCACATTCCGGATGTAGAATGCTATTTTAAGGCAAATGACGTCGGTGAATCCACCGATGTCGACTGACTATTGACTGACGTTGGTGGCCAAGGAATAGGAAAAAGGGCTAAAAATAGCCTTTTGCCCATTCTTCCTTCTATCGAGGTCAGCTAGTCATGGGAAAATTGTCGAAGGTGGGTTAAATGAGTATGAGAGGATAGTGGAAGGGATGAAATGGGGTCTAGGCATTTAAGATTTGGCATGGCGTGTGGAAGGGTATCCAAGGAGAGGTATCCAAGGGTGGTGAGGTGTCAGGGAGAGAGAGAGAGGGAATGATATTAATTTAAAATAGTCAATTTATTTTAAATTAATAACTGAGTGGGTTAGGAATGGATAGAAGTGGACTAAGGGGACCAAGGGGGAGAAGATGACAAAGGAGTAGACACAATTTTGGTGTCTACATTTGCCCCTTTTTGTCTTGTTGGTTGTTCTTAATGAACTGTAAGACAAAAAAAGGAGTTGATTGCCCCAGGTATGGGATGAGGTTGCTTTTGTCCTATTGGTTGTTCTGATGAACTGTAAGACAAAAGATAGGAGAAGAAGGTTGCCCTGATTATGGGATGAGGTATTCCCCCTCAAAGTAGGATTCGAGGGAAGGTAACTTGATATCGGGTGCTAATTTGACAAAGAGATGGATGAAAATGGTGAAGGTAGAGAGTGAACGCTGCTAAAGTTGAGATTGCGTGCATACCACTTCACGAGATGGTCAGGCCAAAGGTTGAGGAGTGCCAAAATCAAAATAACTGGGCCCCAGCATTTAGTCATAACTGATTAGGTTATTTGATCCAAGCTATAGCTCCAATGGTCATCATGTTACAGGTATCTCAGGCTCAAGAACTGCTCCTAGAAACATGAA
This sequence comes from Torreya grandis, assembly GCA_037957365.1. Lineage (NCBI taxonomy): Eukaryota > Viridiplantae > Streptophyta > Pinopsida > Cupressales > Taxaceae > Torreya > Torreya grandis. The sequence continues at coordinate 766,285 of JARHVA010002275.1, forward strand.
AATGTCACAAGTAGTGTGGATCAACTTGCTCATGATCTTATACTTGTGAGGGTCGATAGGTGGGTTGCGGACAATTTTGCTAACCATTCGTGAGGTAGCATACATGCAAAAACAACCAAGGCAATGTTGTCTTGGAAGTGGTCATGGTCGGAGGAGATAGTTGCGATCTCCAAAGTCATTGGTCAAGTCGAGGCTGAGGTAGATGGTCCATTAGATGGACGGATGAAGGAATGACATGTGACAAATAAATGGCCAAACTAACCTTAGAATACCCCATGTCAACTGAGTGCTGCCTACATAGCCACTGTCGTTAGAGCCTCACGCCGATGTAGTTCTCCCTAAAAGGGAGGAAGAGGGTCGGTTATGGATGGTCTGGATGAGGTTAAGTCATGGTTAAAGGGAATATGGTTTTTCCATCGAGATAGATGAACAAACAGATGTCGCTGAGCTAACCCCAGAAGATGTCATGTCATATTTTTGCTACCTACATAGCCCCTTATCTGAAGGGCCTCAGACCAATGTAGTTTAGGCTAAGAGTCAAAGTGGGTTGATGACTGGTTGATGATTGGTTGATGATAGGTTTGGACTAGGTTAAGTCATGGTCAAAGGGAATATGGTTTGTCCATCAAGTAGATGAATAAATGGATGTGGCCGAGCTAACCCCAAAATACGTCATGTCATCTGAGTGCTACCTATATAGCCCATGTTTGAAGGGCCTCAGACCAATGTAGTTCAAGTGAGGATTTAAAGTTGGTTGATGATTAGTTGATGATTGGTTTGGTCTAGGTTACAAATGATGAGGGTAATATGGTTTGTCCATCAGATAGATGAACAAATGGATGTGGTCGAGCTAACCCCAGAAGACATCATGTAATCTGAGTGTTGCCTACATAGCTCCTGTTGTAAGGGCCTCAAACCAATGTAGTTCAGGCAAAGAGTCTAAGTCGGTTGATGATTGGTTTGTACATGATAATGGTTTAACACTTCCCATATGTCTGAGGGTACGTGCTTGAAATGATGAGGGTAAGATGATGTTACAGCGTTTTCCATATTATGTGATCGTGTATTCTATAACATTGGTGAGTGGTATTTCATCCCTAGCAAGTTTCCATATTAGTGATGGATGTATGCAAAAAATGAATTGAGTATGTTTATGTTTCAGCAAGTAATGGTTTATTCTTGACATAAATTGTGTGGTCGATAGTTTCCATGTGTATTTGTTTCCATAGAAACTGGTGTGAAATGGACTGTGACAACATTTTGTGGTCTAAAAAAGGTTTGGTCAGTTTGGTATGGTTGGCAAATGATATGGTTGAATGTGACCAAAGTGTGAAAAAAGAAGTGAAAGGCATTGTGCCCTTTCATTGAAATGAACCATAATGATAGCATAGGCATGGGTTGTTAGATCCAAAAGCCCCATTCATGCATCACATCATTGACAATTGCTTGTGTTAGAGAAGTAATCGAATCACTTTGACATTAAAATGAGCTTGAAATCCCTTGAGTAGGTGATGTGATATGTGAGGATAGGGTAACCCCTTTTAGTAGGGATAAATTTACCCCTTTTTATAGGAGACCCTGAGACGACTACAAGCCAAGTCCATGACCTTTTTTTTTGTATTGGTAGATTGATCGATGCGAGAAGTCTACATGGGGATGTCATTTTGTTTTGTGGTCTTTTGTGAAGCTGATCGATGTGGGAAGTATATATTTGAGAGCTTTGAATAGCTGTCCTTCAAGGGATCAGTCTATTTAATTACAGCAATGATGATGTAGCTGTCCTTCGAGGGAGCAATCTACATTTAGAGTTTATGACCTTTTGATATTTTGACATCCAAATTTATTCTTGACAGAATTTTGAGTCATGGACAAGAGTATAGAAGTGTAAGGGCTCCCTTTTATTAGGACAAAGAATTCATACATTATAAAAGGGTTATATAGTGTTTGCTTTAGGGAAATAGGGTTGAAAGAAATGAGGATTAAGAGGACCAAGATTGCTCAAGGGACAAGCTCAGGTTAAATGTCAAGTGAATGAGTACTTGACTAACAGCAGAATGGTCATAGATGCAAGGCATTAGAGGCTTAGGTTCTGGTTGCCTGTCAAGAGAGGAAAGATGATAAGTCCCTGACCCATACTTGTGTGTGATGATGTAAGGTCTGAACCAATTAGGAGCAAACTTGCCTCATTTGCTTCTTTCCAAATTGGTCACGTGTTGGTCGATGATTAAGAATTTGGTTGATATTTGGTCGATGTTTGGTCAAGGCTTGGTCAACGTTTGGTCAAGGCTTGGTTGAGACTTGGTCAAGGCTTGGTCGAGGCCAGTTGATATTTGGTCAATGTTTGGTCGAGGCTTGGTCGAGGCTTGGTCCAGGTCAGTTGATATTTGGTCAATGTCTGGTCGAAGTTGGTCAAGGTCATGATTAAAAGGTTGGTTGATGTTTGGTCAAGGTTTGGTCAAGGTTTGGTTGAGGTTAGTTGATGTTGGTTGAGGTCATGATCGATGTTTTCACAGAGGTTTGGCGACATTGTTTCACCACAGAGTCAGGGATTGTCTTTGAGGATACTGATTGAGATGTGCCCAAGGCAGTAATCTTGGCTTTTTGTTCTAGTGAAGGCTTGGTAGATGGGGATGTCCAAGGGATAAAAACATGTCTTTTCCCTTTATCCTTTTGGGTTGGTGGGCTGGTGGTCAAGTTGACTCTATTGATTTCAAATAATGGGGTTAAAGGTGGTGGAGGGACCATAGTCTGGTGTTGAGCTCCCGATTTAGGTGATGATGTTTGTGAGGCATGTGATGGTGTCCAAGATTTGGCAAAGGGGTAGTCAAGAGGATCATTGATGAGAAGGCTATCATTTTTTTGGTGTTGACAAATGACAGCTTTAAGAGCACAATAATGCTCAGTGTCATGTCCCGGTGTGCGATGATAGTGACAAAATTTAGTGTTGTCGAACCAAGATGGTCTTGATCCGAGAGTTGATGAGTGTGAAGGTGAGGAGGTATGGGAAGCATGGGACAATTTTGAAGGTTTATTAATAATATGGTCAAGAAGAAGGGTGTCTTTCTCCAAGCATTGGCGAATGACAACCTTGAGTGCACAACAATGCTCAGTGTCATATCCCAGTGTGTGATGATACGCACAAACTTTAGTGTCATCTAACCAGGGCGGCTTTGGTCTGAGAGATTGGTATGGTTTAAGAGGTGGAATACTGATGCGAGAAGACTGGAACAATTGTTGTAACAGCAAGGCATAAGAACCTGCCAATGGGTTTGTGTGTTTTGTTGTAGTAGGGGTTGATGACTTTTGTTTTGGAGGCATAGGAGGCATTGGCCATTTTGGAGGAAATATATGTTTAATGGGTAAATGGGATAATGAAGGCAATTTGCCTATGTGAGGTGTTGGAGTAGGAAGTACTCCTATTAAGGTGGAAGGATGTGGGCCCAAAATAGAGGGCAATGATGAAGGTGGGGGAGGAATTCTCTGGTGTGGTTTAGTGGCCTTCTTTGGTTTGGTTTGAGGGCCACTATTATGCGAGGCAATATTAGATATGGGGTGAACACCAAGAGATTTAATCTCTTTTGGCATGGTGGATGCCTGTGTGGGTATGGGTTTAGATGTGGACAGAGGTGAGTGAGATGTAGCGATCTTAGGCAAAAGGCAAGAGAAAACCGTTAGTAGGTCTTCCTCGGTCGAAGTGGGTGAAGAGACAGGGTCTTCTCTTGGTGGAGAAGAAATTGGAGAATGTGATCCTCAAGAGGATAGAGGGCATGGATGATGGTGTCTTCTACTTTTGGTTGAGTAGTAGGAAGGGTATGGTCCTCCATTGGTAGGAAGAAGGATGAAGGTGGGGCTAATGGCATTGGTATGGTCGAAGCGTCCTCCAATATAAGGGTGGTCGATGGAGAACTAATTGGAGAAGAAAGCTCTTCTACCTGTGGAGGAGGTTGGTCAGGGACAAGAGGCGAGACTATGTTGACCATGCGTATATCATGCTCTTGGGAGCTATTGGCCATGGTCTAGACATTGTTTTGGCTAGGAGGATGGTTAGGAAAAGGTTGTTTGAAGATGTCCATGGTTTGATTAAGTGGTGTGTTTGGGTTATCCAAAACAAGATCTCCCTTATCTATCATGTCTTGGACAATATTCTTGAAGGTTTGGTAGTTGTTTATGTCATGGCCTTAAACACGATGATAGTGACAGAAGTCATTTTCCCAATACCATGTAGGGATGGCTTTTGAAGGGTTGAATTGAGGTGGTCAGATTGGAGGGAGATTGAGGATCCCCTGCTTGATGATTTTTTCCAACACTGAATCATATGATTCTCCTAGTGGAGTGTGTTTACGTTGTATGTACCATTGTTAGAACTGTTTTGTGATGCTTTGTGATGTTGAAGGTTGAGATTGGTTGGTTATTGTCAAAGATGATGGTGATCTAATGACCACAGTGTTTGCCACTCCTTTGGACTTGGAGTGGGAAGAAGAAGGTCTGGAATAAGAAGGGTCATCGGTTTTTACGTTGGTATTATGCAATTTGACCCTGTTTTCTTTAATAGCATGGATTTCAAGCTTTCAAGCCATGGTGAAAGCTTCATCAAAAGTGTGGAATGTTTGAACCCACAAGGTAGATGAGATGTGCATGGCACATGCTCAAGAGAAGAGCTCAATGAGCTCAGGTTGAGGTAAAGGGAAGGAGAGCTGGTTGATTAAGCCTCTCTAATAGGCAACAAAATCATTTATGGATTCATCGTCAGATTGTCTGATAGAGTACAGATTTGTGATTGAAACCTTTTTGGTGATATTGATCAAAAAGTGGTCAAGGAAAAGTTGGGCTAGTTGAGTGAAAGAAAAGATAGAGTGATTGGTAAGGGAACTATACCAATCGAGGGCGGCACTAGAAAGTGACATGGGGAATGTGTGTAGCAATAACACATCATCATGTGCTATCAGGAAACAAGCATGTCTAAATGCTCGTAGATGTTGCTGAGGGGCTTCCTTACTCTAGAAGAGAGTAAACCTAGGAAGCTCCCACTGACTGGGATATGGCTAGATTGGGATGGAGGGATGGATAGGTTCATTGTAAATTTGGTCATATGAAAAGACATTGCTTGATCCAGAAATGGAAGCCTCAAGATTAGACATTTTGTCCATCAGCATCTTGATGAGATCAGCTGACGGATTGGTAGATGGGGTGCCCCCTAGGTTATAAGGCACTTGGAAGGTGCTAGGAGGGGCATATGACATAGTCGGTTGCCTTTGAATAGGCACAACACATTGATAAATAGTCATTGGGATAGATGTGGAAGCTAGGGGTGGTTGTGCCATGGAGTTAGAGGGCACAAATTGAATAGGGGCTACCAAAGTTGGTTGAGGGGTGGCAGCACTAGTTGAAGGGTAGGTAGTTACTCTTGTGTTGATGGGGGCAAGAGTAGGCGGGATGGAGACAACTAGATTTTGGAAAGGGGTAGAATTTTCTTGAATAGTCTGTGGTTGATGGGGGGCCAAAACCCTGATGGAAGTGGGCCCAGAGATAGAAGGAGAAGCCACACTTTGAAGATTAGTCATGGTTAGGTTGATGCTTGAAGTAAAGGCCAGAGTGGTCATGGGATGGGTAGCGGATGCTGTCGATATCATTGCCACTTTAGTTAAGGAGGTTGGCATCCCATAGACTGGGTTTCCTGAAGAGTCTCGTGTTTGGCTTCTTACGAGATAATGTTGAAGGGCCTTGCCATTAAGGTCAAGGAACCTTTTGAAGTCTTGATCCCCTTCAGGAATAATAGATGGTTGCGTTGGGGTTGGTCAGGTAGGAGTATGTTCGGTCTCTGAATGATACTCCATTAGAGGACTAGTTATGGAAGGCGAAGGTGGAAGCTGTTGTTGCCTCACGTGGTCAATAAAAGTCTTGGTTTGACTGCATGTCAAAACCATTCAAGGTAAAAGATTCAAGTTTTAGAAACTCTATTTTTTAGTCTCAAAAAACTAGAATGGATGTTGGACAGCAAGAAAGTCAAGTTTTAAGCTTATTATTTTGAAAAGAAAACTTTTGACAGTGACCGACGTTGGTATAAAAACCGATGCCGATGAAACAAATTGCCGATGTCGGTCAGATAACCAATGCTGGTGAAGATATTGCCGACGTCAGTGGAAAAACCGATGTCAGTTGCTATGTTTTCTAGAAACTTAGAAAATTTGAGAATTTTTGGAAGAAAGAAGAAAATGTCCTTACTAGCTCAAACAACTAGATAAAGATAGAAAAGAAGATGAAGACAAACAGACCCTAAACATTAAATCCTAAGAATAAAATTTTAGAATCATGTTGGCTTATACCTTAGAGTGTGTTAGGGAAGTTGGCTATTAGAACAAGTCTTAGAAGAAGTAGTCTAAGGTTGGTTTCGGGTTAGTTTCGGTGCTCAAGATCTGTGTTAGGTTCCGTACATGGCCTGGTGCTAAGGAGCAAGCTCCCCTCACTTCACGAGCCCAGTGATAAGCCGGTCTCGCTTAGCCAGTATATACTTCCCCTAGAGTTTATCCTCTGCCAGAGAATAGAGTGGGCTTTCCCCTTGGTAGTGAAGTCCAAGTGGGATTGCTAGGACGGGTAAGGTATCCGCTAGGTGATGAAATCCTAGTCAGACCTTATCTTAGGTAAGTTTAGATGTTTGATTTTGTGCAAGTGGTCTGGATGTGTAACATAAGTGAACTACGCTTTATTCATGATGTGTTTTAATTACTAGATGTGAGAGCTAAGTATGCATTCAGGTAGAAATGAGATGCAATAGATTTTAAGCCCAAATTGAAATGTGTGTTTTGGATGCAAACAAGTAAAGAAAAGGTCAATGTGTATGAATTGACTAGTCTAAGATGTAGGAAAGAAAGAAAAAGAAGGATTCTTTTTAACTTTGTTGATAGTGTCTTTCAAAAGAGATAGAAAAAAAAGATGCAAGAAGAGACCTAACGCACCTATATAAAAATTTGATTTTAGATGAAAAAGTACGAACTCAAGGAAAAGTCCTAAGGTCCCACCAGGCATGCCAGAATGTTTCTAACAAGTTTTTTGCTTTCACATTCAAAAGGAATAAGAAACAAAGATAATGGTCTAGGGTTTGATGTTACCTAGATGAAGTTTGTGCACCATTATCTAGATGTTGTAGGGACTCCTCTTTGGCTATGGAGGATGACACCTGTAGAAGAAAGAGACTTGAACAAGAAAATTGTTAGATAGATAGGTGGTGGACTGCCAAGCAAAAGCTTAGTCCTAAAAGTGCAAAGACTTGCTTGTGGGATGATAGTCCACTGTTAATAAGTAAAAGTGTTAGAAATAAATAAATGACAAATGACTAGCAAAGAGGAAACTAGATAATGCGTACCTGCTGTCTGTTGTCGGTCTCCCACAGTCACCGGCATCGGTAGTTCTATCGGCGTCAGTTTGTTAAGGTCACCAATGTTGGTTAGTATACCGATGTTGGTAGGGGAAATGGGCCTAGAGGCCAACATCGGTTGGGCCAATGAGGCTTTGGATGAGTCTCAGGGCTATTTTGTGGATGATAAAGTGGTCTGAGAGGTAAAAGGGTCTGTGCAGGGTTGCAGGGAGACTAATAAGGTCCACAGAGGGTCAGAGGGAGAGGATAGCTTGTCAAAAAGGAGTAAGAGTATGGAGAAGGCTTGTCAGCCTTTCTAGGAAGAAGTCAGGTCCTGAGTCTGGTTGATAATCGGGTCTAGTTCATGGCACTTAGAAGTAGTAAATGGGGATTGATTATCAAAGCATTCTGAAATACTGAGATGAAACAAAAGAAGAATACTTACCTCTTACCTACTAAAGAAGAAGTGTAGGAGACCTGTTGCTGATGCTACTGATGTAAAAGACTACCTACAGAGTGGAGTGACTGATGTATAGTACTTGTACCTTGTGATGCTTATTGTGCATTTGGGAGAGAGGGAGTGAGAGAGGTCAGAAGATTAGAAGGTTGGCTGATTGGAAAATTGAAGGATATGCATTCTAGATGCAGAATGCTATTTTAAGGCAACTGACATTGGTGAATCCACTAATGTCGACTGACTATTGATCGACGTCAGTGGCTAAGGAATAGGAAAAAGGGCTAAAAATAGCCTTTTGCCTATTCTTCCTTCTGCTGAGGTCAGCTAGTCATGGGAAAATGGTCAAAGGTGGGTTAAATGAGCACAAGAGGATAGTGGAAGTGATGAAATGGGGTCTAGGCATTTAATATTTGGCATGGGGTGTGGAAGGGCATCCAAGGAGAGGTATCCAAGGGTGGTGAGGTGTCAAGTAGAGAGAGAGAGGGAATGATATTAATTTAAAATAGTCAATTTATTTTAAATTAATAATTGAGTGGGTTAGGAATGGTTAGAAGTGGACCAAGGGGACCAAGGGGGAGAAGACGACAAAGGAGTAGACACGATTTTGGTGTCTACATTTTCCCCTTTTTGTCTTGGTGGTTGTTCTTGATGAACTATAAGACAAAAATAGGAGTTGATTGCCCCAGGTATGGGATGAGGTTACTTTTGTCCTGTTGGTTGTTCTGAAGAACTACAAGACAAAAAATAGGAGAGGAAGGTTTCTCTGATTATGGGATGAGGTATTCCCCCTCAAAGTGGGAGTCATGGGAAGGTAACTTGATATCGGGTGCTGATTTGACAGAGAGAAGGATGAAAATGTTGAAGGTGGAGAGTGAACGTTGCTAAAGTTGAGATTGCGTGCATACTACTTCACGAGATGGTTAGGTCAAAGGTCGAGGAGTGCCAAAATTGAAATAACCAGGCCCCAACATTTAGTTGTAGCTGATTGGGTTATTTGATCCAAGCTGTAGCTCTAATGGTTGTCATGTTCCAGGTATCTCAGGCTCAAGAAGTGCTCCTAGAAACATGAAAATGTCACAAGTAGTGTGGATCAACTTGCTTGTGATCTTATACTTGTGAGGGTCGAAAGGCGGGTTGCGAACAATTTTGCTAACCATTCGTGAGTTAGCATACATGCAAAAACAACCAAGGCAATGTTGTCTTAGAAGTGGTCATGGTCAGAGGAGATAGTTGGGATCTCCAAAGTCATTGGTCAAGTCGAAGCTGAGGTAGATGGTCCATTAGATGGACAGATGAAGGAATGACACATGACAAAGAAATGGCTGAGCTAACCTTAGAAGACCCCATGTCAACTAAGTGTTGCCTACATAGCCCATGTCGTTAGGGCCTCAGGCTGATGTAGTTCTCCCTAAAAGGGAGGAAGAGGGTCAGTTATGGATGGTTTAGATGAGGTTAAGTCATGGTTAAACGGAATATGGTTTGTCCATCGAGATAGACAAACAAATGAATGTGGCTAAGCTAACTCTAGAAGATGTCATGTCATCTGAGTGTTGACTACATAGCCCCTTGTGTGAAGGGCCTCAGGCCAATGTAGTTCAAGCTAAGAGTCAAAGTGGGTTGATGATTGGTTGATGATAGGTTTGGACTAGGTTAAGTCATGGTCAAAGGGAATATGGTTTGTCCATCAAGTAGATGAACAAACAGATGTGGCCGAGCTAACCCCAGAAGACGTCATGTCATCTGAGTGCTGCCGACATAACCCATGTTTGAAGGGCCTCAGACCAATGTAGTTCAGGTGAGGAGTCAAAGTCGGTTAATGATTGGTTGATGATTGGTTTGGTCTAGGTTACAAATGATAAGGGTAATATGGTTTGTCCATCAGATAGATGAACAAACGGATGTGGCTGAGCTAACCCCAAAAGATGTCATGTAATCTAAGTGCTACCTACATAACCCCTCTTTTAAGGCCCTCAGACCAATGTAGTTTAGGCGAAGATTCAAAGTCAGTTGTTGATTGGTTTGGACATGATAATGGTTTAACACTTATCATATGTCTGAGGGTACATGCTTGAAATGATGAGGGTAAGATGATGTTACAGCCTTTTCCATATTATGTGATGGTGTATTCTGTAACATAGGTGAGTGGTCTTTCATCCCTAGCAAGTTTCCATATTAGTGATGGATGTATGCTAAAAATGAATTGAGTATATTTATGCTTTAACAAGTAATGGTTTATGCTTGGCATAAATTGTGTGGTCAACAGTTTCCATGTATATTGGTTTCCATAGAAACTAGTGTGCAATGGACTATGAGAACATTTTGTGGTCTGAAAAAGGTTTGGTCAGTTTGGTATGGTTGGCAAATGATTTGGTTGCATGTGACCAAAGTGTGACAAAGGAAGTGAAAGGCATTGTGCCCTTTCATTGACATGGACCATAATGATAGCATTTGTAGGGGTTGTTAGATCCAAAAGCCCCATTCATGCATCATGTCGTTGACCATTGGTTGTGGTAAAGAAGTAATCAAATCACTTTGACATTAAAATGAGCTCGAAATCCCTTGAGTAGGTGATGTGATATGTGAGGATGGGGTAACCCCTTTTAGTAGGGATAACTTTTCCCCTTTTTATAGGAGACCCTGAGATGACTACAAACGAATTCCATGACCTTTTTTTTATTTTTGGTAGGCTGATCGATGCAGGAAGTCTACATGGGGATGTCATTTTGTTTTGTGGTCTTTTGTGAAACTGATCAATGCGAGAAGATTCTGAAAGAGTGCTATTTGTAGCAAGAGTTTAGTCATAGCCATCCTTTGAGGGAGTGGTCTATATTTTTGCTTTATATATATTTGAGAGCTTTGAATAGCTATCCTAAGAGGGAGTAGTCTATTTAATTACAGCAATGATGATACAACTGTCCTTCGAGGGAGCAGTCTGCATTTAGAGTTTATGACCTTTTGATATTTTGACATCCAATTTTATTTTTGACAAAATTTTGAGTCATGGACAAGACTATAGAAGTGTAAGGGCTCTCTTTTATTAGGACAAAGCATTCATACTTTATAAAAGGGTTACATAGTGTTTGCTTTAGGGGAATATGGTTGAAAGAAATGAGGATTAAGAGGACTAGGTTTGCTCAAGGGATGAACTCAGGTTAAATGTCAAGTGAATGAGTACTCGACTAACAATAGAATGGTCGCAAATGCAAGGCATTAAGAGGCTTAAGTTCTAGCCGTCTGTCAAGAGAGGATAGACAATAAGTCCCTAACCCATACTTGTGCATGATGATGTAAGATCCGAGCCAATTAGGAGCAAACTTGCCGCATTTGCTTCTTTCCAAATTGGTCACGTGTTGGTTGATGATTAAGAAGTTGGTTGATATTTGGTTGATGTTTGGTCAAGGCTTGGTCGAGCTTTGGTCAAGGCTTGGTCGAGACTTGGTCAAGGCTTGGTTGAGGCTAGTTGATATTTGGTCAATGTTTGGTCGAGGCTTTGTCAAGGTCGGTTGATATTTGGTCAATATTTGGTCAAAGTTGGTCGAGGTCATGATTAAAAGGTTGGTTGATGTTTGGTCAAGGTTTGGTCGAGGTTTGGTCAAGGTCAATTAATGTTGGTTGATGTCATGATCGATGTTTTCATAGAGGTTTGGTGACATTGTTTCACCACAGAGTCAGGGATTGTCTTTGAGGATGCTGATCGAGATGTGCCCAAGACAGTAATCTTGGGTTTTGGTTGTGGTGAAGGATTGGTAGATGGGGATGTCCAAGGGATAGGAACATGTCTTTTCCCTTTATCCTTTTGGGTTGGTGGGCTGGTGGTCAAGTTGACTGTGTTGATTTTCAATAATGGGGTTAAAGGCAGTGGAGGGACCATAGTCTAGTGTTGAGATCCCAATTTAGGTGATGATGTTTGTGAGGCATGTGATGGTGTAAAATATTTGTCAAAGGGGTAGTCAAGAGGATCATTGATGAGAAGGGTATCATTTTTCTGGTGTTGACAAAAGATAGCTTTAAGAGTGTAACAATGCTCAATGTCATGTCACAGTGTGCGATGATAGTAACAAAATTTAGTGTTGTTAAACCAAGATGGTCTTAATCCGAGAGTTGATGGGTGTGAATGTGAGGAGGTATGGGAAGGATGGGATGATGTTGAAGGTTTGTTGATAATATGGTCAAGAAGAAGGGTGTCATTCTCTAAGAATTGGTGAATGATAACCTTGAGGGCACAACAATGCTCAACGTCATGTCCCGGTGTGCGATGATATGCACAAACTTTAGTGTCATCAAACCAGGGCAGCTTTGGTCTAAGAGATTGGTATGGTTTAAGAGGTGGAAGCCTGATGCGAGAAGACTGCAATAATTATCGTAATAGTAATGCATAAGAACCTGCCAATGGGTTTGCATGTTTTGTTGCAGTAGGGGTTAATGACTTTTGTTTTGGAGGTCTAGGAGGCATTGGTCATTTTGGAGGAAATATATGTTGAATGGGTAAAGGGGATAATGGAGGCAATTTGCCTCTATGAGGTGTTGGAGTAGGAAGTACTCCTATTAAGGTGGAGGGATGTGGGCCCAAAATAGAGGGCAATGATGAAGGTGGGAGAGGAATTCTCAGGTGTGGTTTAGTGGCCTTCTTTGGTTTATTTTAAGGGCCACTATTGTGTGAGGCAAGATTAGATATGGGGTGAACACCAAGAGATTTAATCTCTTTTGGCATGGTGGATGCCTATGTGGGTTTGGGTTTAGATGTGGATGGAGGTGAGTGAGATGTAGCGATCTCAAGTGAAAGGCAAGAGAAAACCATCACTAGGTCTTCCTCGATCAAAGTGGGTGAAGAGACAGGGTCTTCTCTTGGTGGAGAAGAAATTGGATAATGTGACTCCTCAAGAGGATAGAGGGTAGGGATGATGGTGTCTTCTACTTGTGGTCGAGGAGTAGGAAGGTTATGGCCCTCCATTTGTAAGAAGAAGGATGAAGGTGGGGCTAATGGCATTGGTATGGTCAAAGCATCCTCCAATATAAGAGAGGTCAATGCAAAACTAATAACAGAAGAAAGCTCTTCTACCTGTGGAGGAGGTTAGTCAGGGACAAGAGGCGAGACCGTGTTGACCGTGCGTATATCATGCTCTTGGTAGCTATTGGCCATGGTCTGAACATTGTTTTTGCTAGGAGGATGGTTAGGAAAAGGTTGTTTGAAGATGTCCATGTTTTGATTGGGTGGAGCATTCAGGTTATCCAAAACAAGATCTCCCTTATCTATCATGTCTTGGACAATGTTCTTGAAGGTTCAGCAGTTGGTTATGTCATGGCCTTGAACACGGTGATAGTGACAGAAGTTGTTTTCCCTATACCATGTAGGGATGGATTTTGAGGGGTTGAATTTAGGTGGTTAGATTGGAGGGAGATTAAGGACCCCCTACTTGATGATTTTTTCCAACATGAAAGCGTATGATTCTCCTAGTGGAGTGTGTTTACGTTGTATGTACCATTGTTAGAACTGTTTGTGATGCTTTGTGATGTTGAAGGTTGAGATTGGTTGGTTGTTGTCAAAGATAATGGTGATCTAACGACCATAGTGTTTGCCACTCCTTTGGACTTGCAGTGGGAAGAAGAAGGTCTGGAAGAAGAAGGGTCATTAGTTTTTGCATTGGTATTATGCAATTTGACCCTATTTTCCTCAATGGCATGGATTTCAAGCTTTTAGGCCATGGTGAAAGCTTCATCAAAATTGTGGAATGTTTGAACCCACAAGGTAGATGAGATGTGTGTGGCACATGCTCGAGAGAAGAGCTCAATTAGCTCGAGTTGAGGTAAAGGGAAGGAGAGTTGTTTGATTAAGCCTCTCCAATGGGTGACAAAATCAGTTATGGAATCATCATCAGACTAACTGATAGAGTAAGATCTGTGATTGAAACCTTTTTGGTGATATTGATTGAAAAATGGTCAAGGAAAAGTTGGGTTAGTTGAGTGAAAGAAAAGATAGAGTGACTGGTAAGGGAACTATACCAATCGAGGGCGGCACCAAAAAGGGACATGGGGAATGTGCGTAACAATAAAGCATCATCATGTGCTATCAGGTAACAAGCATGTCTGAATGCTCGTAGATGCTACTGAGGGTCTTCGTTACTCTGGAAGTGAGTAAATTTAGGAAGCTCCCACTAACTGGGATACGGTGAGATTGGGATGGAGGGATGGATGGATTCATTCCAAATTTGGTCATATGAAAAGACATTTCTTGAACCAGAAATGGAAGCCTCAAGATTAGACATTTTGTCCATCAACATCTTGATGAGATTGGATAACAGATTGGTAGATGGGACACCCCCTAGGTTGTAAGGTGCTTGGAAGGTGTTAGGAGGGGCGTATGATGTAGTTGGTTGCACTTGTATAGGTGCAAGATATTCATAACTAGTCATTGGGATAGATCTGGAAGCTAGGGGTGGTTGTGCCATGGAGTTAGAGGGCACAAATTGAATAGGGGCCACCAAAGGTGGTTGAGGGGTGGTAGCACTGGTTGAAGGGTAGGTAGTTACTCTTGTGTTGATGGGGGCAAGAGTATGTAGGATGGAGACAACTATATTTTGGAAAGGGGTAGAATTTTGTTGAATAGTCTGTGGTTAATGGGGGGCCAAAACCCCGATGGAAGTGGGCCCAGAGATAGAAGGAGAAGCCACACTTTAAAGATTAGTCATGGTCGGGTTGATGGTCAAAGCAAAGGCCAGAGTGGTTATGGGTTGGGTAGCAGACACTATCCTTATCATTGCCACTTTAGTTAAGGAGGTTGGCATCCCATATACTGGGTTGCCTGAAGAGTCTTGCATTTGGCTTCTCACGAGATAATGTTGAAGGGCCTTGAAATTGAGGTCAAGGAACCTTTCAAAGTCTTGATCCCCTTCAGGAACAATAGATGGTCACGTTGGGGTTGGTCAGGCAAGAGTATGTTCAGTCTTTGAATGATACTCCATTAGAGGACTAGTTATGGAAGGCGAAGGTAGAAGCGGTTGTTGCCTCACATGGTCAACAAAAATCTTGGTTTGACTGTGTGTTAAGACAATTCAAGGCAAAAGATTCAGGTCTTAGAAACTATGTTTTTCAGTCTAAAAAAACCAAAATAGATGTTGGATAGCAAGAAAGTCAAGTTTTAAGCTTGCTATTTTGAGAAGAAAATTTTTGATAGTGACTGACGTCAGTATAAAAACTGATGCTGATGAAACAGATTGCCGATGTCAGTCAGATAACCGATGTCGGTGAAGATATTACTGATGTCGGTGGAAAAACTGATGTCGGTTACTGTGTTTTCCAAAAAAATTGAGAGTTTTTGGAAGAAAGAAGAAAACATCCTTACTAGCTCAAAAAATGAGATAAAGACAGAAAAGAAGATGAAGACAAAGAGACTCTAAACGTTAAATCCTAAGAACAAAATTTTAGAATCATGTTGGCTTATGCCTTAGAGTGTGTTTGGGAAGTTGGCTTTTAGAACGGGTCCTAGAAGTAGTCTAAGCTTGGTTTTGAGTTAGTTTCGGTGCTCAAAATCTATGTTAGGTTTCGTACATGGCCTAGTGCTAAAGAGTGAGCTCCCCTCACTTCACGAGCCTAGTGATAAGCCAGTCTTGCTTAGCCAGTATATACTTCCCCTAGATTTTATCCTCTACTAGAGAATAGAGTGGGCTTTCTCCTTGGTAGTGAAGTCCAAGTGGGATTGTTGGGATGGGTAAGGTAGCCGCTAGGTGATGAAATCCTAGTCGGACCTTGTCTCAGGTAAGTTTAGATGTTTGATTTTGTGTAAGTGGTCTGGATGTGTAACATAAGTGGACTACGCTTTATTCATGATGTGTTTTAATTACTAGATATGAGAGATAAGTATGCATTTAGGCAAAAATAAGATGCAATATATTTTAAGCCCAAATTGAAATGTGTGTTTTGGATGCAAACAAGTTAAGAAAAGGTGGAAGAGAATGAATTGACTAGTCTAAGATGCAGGAAAGAAAGAAAAAGAAGGATTCTTTGTAACTTTTTTGATAGTGTCTTTCGAAAGAGATAGAAGAAAAAGATGCAAGAAGAGACCTAACGCACCTATATGAAAAGTTTGTTTTTAGACAAAAAGGTATGAACTCAAGGAAAAGTCCTAGGGTCCCACCGGGAGTGCCAAAATGTTTCTAACAAGTTTTTCACTTTCACATTCAAAAGGAATAAAAAAGTAAGATAATGGTCTAGGGTTTGATGTTACCCAGATGAAGTTTGTGCACTGTTATCCAGACGTTGTAGGAACTCCTCTTTGGCTGTGGAGGATGACACCTACAAAAGAAAGAGACTTGAACAAGAAAATTGTTAGATAGATAGGTGGTGGACTGCCAAGCAAAAGTTTAGTCCCAGAAGTGCAAAGACTTCCTTGTGGGATAACAGTCCATTGTTAATAAGTAAAATTGTTGAAAATAAAGAAATGACAAATGACTAGCAAAGAGGAAACTAGCTAATGTGTACCTGTTGTCTGTTGTCAGTCTACCACAGTCACCAGAATCGGTAGTTTTGCCAGCATCAGTTTGTTAAGGTCACAAACTTTGGTTACTTTGCCAACATCGATAGGGGTAATGGGCCTAGAGGCCGGTGTTGGTCGGGGCAATGAGGCTTTGGACGAGTCTCAAGGTTGTTTTGTGGTCGACATAGTGGTTTGAGAGGTAAAAGGGTCTGTGCAAGGTTGTAGGGAGACTGATAAGGTCTACAAAGGGTCAAAGGGAGAGGATAGGTTGTCAAAAAGGAGTAAGATTATGGAAAAGGCTTGGCAGCCTTTTAGGAAGAAGTCAGGTGCTGAGTCTGGTTGATAACTGGGTCTAGTTCATAACACTTAGAAGTAGCAAATGGGGACTGATTATCAAAGCATTCTGAAATGCTGAGATGAAACAAAAGAAGAATACTTACCTCTTGCCTACTGAAGAAGTGTAAGAGACCTGTTGCTGATGCTACTGATGTAGAAGACTACCTTTAGAGTGGAGTGACTGATGAAGAGTACCTGTACCCTATGATGCTTGCTATGAATTTGGGAGAGAGGGAGTGAGAGAGGTCAAAAGATTAGAAGGTTGGTTGATTGGAAAATTGAAGGATCCACATTCCAGACACAGAACACTATTTTAAGGCAATCGACGTCGGTGAATCTGCCGATGTCGGTGGCCAAGGAATAGGAAAAAAGGATAAAAATAGCCTTTTGCCCATTCTTCCTTCTATCGAGGTCAATTGGTCATGGGAAAATAGTTGAAGGGGGGTTAAATGAGCACGAGAAGATAGTGGAAGGGATGAAATGGGGTTTAGGCATTTAAGATTTGGCATGGGGTGTGGAAGGGCATCTAAGGAGAGGTATCCAAGGGTGGTGAGGTGTCAACAAGAGAGAGAGAGGGAATGATATTAATTTAAAATAGTCAATTTATTTTAAATTAATAATTGAGTGGGTTAGGAATGGTTAGAAGTGGACCAAGGGGACCAAGGGGGAGAAGACGACAAAGGAGTAGACACAATTTTCGTGTCTACATTTGCTCCTTTTTGTCTTGTTGGTTGTTCTTGATGAACTGCAAGACAAAAATAGGAGTTGATTGCCCCAGGTATGGGATGAGGTTGCTTTTGTTCTATTGGTTGTTCTGATGAACTGCAAGAAAAAAATTAGGAGAAGAAGGTTGCCCCAATTATGAGATGAGGTATTTCCCCTCAAAGTCAGATTCAAGGGAAGGTAACCTGATATCGGGTGCTGATTTGATAGAGAGATGGATGAAAATGGTGAAGGTGGAGAGTGAATGTTGCTAAAGTTGAGATTGTGTGCATACCACTTCATGAGATAGTCAGGTCAAAGGTCGAGGAGTGACAAAATTAAAATAATCGGGCCCCAAGATTTAGTCGTAGCTAATTGGGTTATTCGATCCAAGCTATAGCTCCAATGGTCATCATGTTCTAGGTAGCTCGAGCTCAGGAAGTGCTCCTAGAAACATGAAAATGTCACAAGTAGTGTGGATCAACTTGCTCATGATCCTATACTTGTGAGGGTCGAAAGGCAGGTTGCAGACAATTTTGCTAACCATTCATGAGGTAGCATACATGTAAAAACAACCAAGGCAATGTTGTCTTGGAAGTGGTCATGGTTGGAGGAGATAGTTGTGATCTCCAAAGTCATTGGTCGAGTCAAGGTTGAGGTAGATGGTCCATTAGATGGATGGACGAAGGAATGACATGTGAAAAAGAAATGGCCAAGCTAACCTCAGAAGACCCCATGTCAACTGAGTGCTGCCTACATAGCCCCTGTCATTAGGGCCTCAGGCTGATGTAGTTCTCCCTAAAAGGGAGGAAGAGGGTCGGTTATGGATGGTTTGGATGAGGTTAAGTCATGGTTAAAGGGAATATGGTTTGTACATAGAGATAGATGAACAAACGAATGTGGCTGAGCTAACCCCAGAAGATGTCATATCATTTGAGTACTACCTACATAGCCCCTTGTGTGAAGAGCCTCAGACCATTGTAGTTTAGGCTAAGAGTCAAAGTGGGTTGATGACTGGTTGATGATTGGTCGATGATAACTTTTGACTAGGTTAAGTCATGGTCAAAGGGAATATGGTTTGTCCATCAAGTAGATGAACAAATGGATGTGGCCGAGCTAACCCCAGAAGATGTCATGTCATTTGAGTGCTACCTACATAGCCCATGTTTGAAGGGCCTCAGACCAATGTAGTTTAGGTGAGGAGTCAAAGCCGGTTGATGATTGGTTGATGATTATTTTGGTCTAGGTTACAAATGATGAGGGTAATATGGTTTGTCCATCAGATAGATGAACAAACGGATGTGGCCAAGCTAACCCCAGAAGGCGTCATGTAATCTAAGTGCTGCCTACATAGCCCCTATTGTAAGGGCCTCAGACCAATGTAGTTCAAGTGAAGAGTCAAAGTTGGTTGATGATTGGTTTGGACATGATAATTGTTTAACACTTCCCATATGTCTAAGGGTACGTGCTTGAAATGATGAGGGTAAGATGATGTTACAGCCTTTTCCATATTATGTGATGGTGTATTTTGTAACATTGGTGAGTGGTCTTTCATCCATAGCAAATTTCCATATTAGTGATGGATGTATGCTAAAAATGAATTGAGTATGTTTACACTTTAGTAATGGTTTATGCTTGGCATAAATTGTGTGGTCAACAGTTTCCATGTGTATTGGTTTCCATAGAAACTGGTCTGAAATGGACTATGAGAACATTTTGTGGTTTGAAAAAGGTATGGTTGAATTGGTATGGTTGGAAAATGATTTGGTTGAATGTGACCAAAGTGTGAAAAAGGAAGTGAAAGGCATTATGCCCTTTCATTGACACGGACCATAATGATAGCATAGGCAGGGGTTGTTAGATCCAAAATCCCCATTCATGCATCTCATTGTTGACCATTGGTTGTGTTAGAGAAGTAATCGAATCACTTTGACATAAAAATGAGCTTGAAATCCCTTGAGTAGGTGATGTGATATGTGAGGATAGGGTAACCCCTTTTAGTAGGGATAACTTTGCCCCTTTTTATAGGAGACCCTGAGATGACTACAAGCCAAGTCCATGACCTTTAATTTTTTTTTTTAATTTTTTTGGTAGAATGATCGATGCAGGAAGTCTACATGGGGATGTCATTTTGTTTTGTGGTCTTTTGTGAAGCTGATTGATGCGGGAAGCTTCTAAGAGAGTGCTATTTGTAGCAAGAGATTAGTCATAGCCATCCTTCAAGGGAGTGGTCTATATTTTTGCTTTATATATATTTGAGAGCTTTGAATAACTATCCTTTGAGGGAGTAGTCTATTTAATTACAACAATGATGATGTAGCTATCCTTTGAGGGAGCAGTCTCCATTTAGTGTTTATGACCTTTTTATATTTTGACATCCAAATTTATTTTTGATAGAATTTTGAGTCATGGACAAGACTATAGAAGTGTAAGGGCTCCATTTATTAGGAAAAAGCATTCATACTTTATAAAAGGGTTATATAGTGTTTGCTTTAGGGGAATAGGGTTGAAAGAAATGAGGATTAAGAGGACCAAGATTGCTCAAGGGATGAGCTCAGGTTAAATGTCAAGTGAACAAGTACTCGACTAACAACAGAATGGTCACAGATGCAAGGTATTAAGAGGCTCAGGTTTTGGCCATCTGTCGAGAGAGGATAGATGATAAGTTCCTGACCCATACTTGTACGTGATGATGTAAGGTATGAGCCAATTAGGAGCAAACTTGCCTCATTTGCTTCTTTCCAAATTGGTCACGTGTTGGTCGATGATTAAGAAGTTGGTTGATATTTGGTCGATGTTTGGTCGAGGCTTGGTCGAGGTCAGTTGATATTTGGTCAATGTTTGGTCGAGGCTTGGTTAAGGATTGGTCGAGGTCAGTTGATATTTGGTCAATGTTTGGTCAAAGTTGGTCGAGGTCATGATTAAAAGGTTGGTTGATGTTTTGTCAAGGTTTGGTCGAGGTCAGTTAATTCTGGTTGAGGTCATGATCAATGTTTTCATAGAGTTTTGGCGATGTTGTTTCACCACAGAGTCAAGGATTGTCTTTGAGGATGTTGATCGAGATGTGCCCAAGACAGTAATATTGGGTTTTGGTTGTAGTGAAGGCTTGGTAGATGGGGATGTCCAAGGGATAGAAACATGTCTTTTCATTTTATCCTTTTGGGTTGGTGGGCTGGTGGTCAAGTTAACTGTGTTGATTTCAAATAATGGGGTTAAAGGCGGTGGAGGGACCATAGTCTGGTGTTGAGATCTCGATTTAGGTGATGATGTTTGTGAGGCATGTGATGGTGTCAAAGATTTGGAAAAGGGGTAGTCAAGAGGATCATTGATGAGAAGGGTATCATTTTTTTGGTGTTGATGAATGATATCTTTAAGAGCACAACAACACTCAGTATCATGTCCCAATGTGCAATGATAGTGACAAAATTTAGTGTTATCGAACCAAGATGGTCTTGATCCAAGAGTTGATGAGTGTGAAGGTGAGGAGGTATGGGAAGCATGGGATGATGTTGAAGGTTTGTTGATAGTATGGTCAAGAAAAAGGGTGTCTTTCTCTAAGCATTGGCGAATGACAACCTTGAGGGCACAATAATGCTTAATGTCATGTCCCGGCATGCGATGATACGCACAAAATTTAGTCTCATCAAACTAGGTTGGCTTTGGTCTGAGAGATTGGTATGGTTTAAGGGGTGGAAGGCTGATGCAAGAAGACTGCAACAATTGTCGTAACAACAAGGCATAAGAACCTGCCAATGGGTTTGCGTGTTTTGTTGTAGTAGGGGTTGATGACTTTTGTTTTGAAGGCATAGGAGGCATTGGTCATTTTGGAGGAAATATATGTTTAATGGGTAAAGGGGATAATGGAGGCAATTTGCCTCTATGAGGTGTTGGAGTAGGAAGTACTCCTATTAAGGTGGACGGATGTGGGCCCAAAATAGAGGGCAATGATGAAGGTGGGGGAGGAATTCTCTGGTGTGGTTTAGTGGCCTTCTTTGGTTTGGTTTGAGGGCCACTATTGTGTGAGGCAAGATTAGATATGGGGCAAACACCAAGAGATTTAATCTCTTTTGGCATGGTGGATGCCTGCATGGGTTTGGGTTCAGATGTGGATGAAGGTGAGTGACATGTAGCGATCTTAGGCAAAAGGCAAGAGAAAACTGTCACTGGGTCTTCCTCGGTCGAAGTGGGTGAAGAGACAGGGTCTTCTCTTGGTGGAGAAGAAATTGGAGAATGTGACTCCTCAAGAGGATAAAGGGCAAGGATGATGGTGTCTTCTACTTGTGGTTGAGGAGTAAGAAGGGTATGGTCCTCCATTCATAGGAAGAAGGATGAAGGTGGGGCTAATCGCATTGGTATGGTTGAAGCATCCTCCAATATAAGAGAGGTCAATGGATAACTAATAGGAGAAGAAATATCTTCTACTTGTGGAGGAGGTTGGTCAGGGACAAGAGGCGAGACCGTGTTGACCATGCGTATATCATGCTCTTGGGAGCTATAGACCATGGTCTAGACATTGTTTTGGCTAGGAGGATGGTTAGGAAAAGGTTGTTTGAAGATGTCCATTTTTTGATTGGGTGGAGCATTTGGGTTATCCAAAATAAGATCTCCCTTATCTATCATGTCTTAGACAATGTTCATGAAGGTTCGGCAGTTGTTTATGTCATGGCCTTGAAAATGGTGATAGTGACAGAGGTCATTTTCCCTATATGATGTAGGGATGGATTTTGAAAGGTCGAATTAAGGTGGTCAGATTGGAGGGAGATTGAGGACCCCCTGCTTGATGAGTTTTTCCAACACAAAAGTGTATGATTCTCCTAGTGGAGTGTGTTTACGCTATATGTACCATTGTTGGAACTATTTTGTGATGTTTTGTGATGTTGAAGGTTGAGATTGGTTGGTTGTTGTCGAAGATGATGGTGATCTAATGACCACAGTGTTTGCCACTCCTTTGGACTTAGAGTGGGAAGAAGAAGATCTGGAAGAAGAAGGGTCATCAGTTTTTGCGTTGGTATTACGCAATTTGACCCTATTTTCTTCAATAGCAAGGAGTTCAAGCTTTTGGGCCATGGTGAAAGCTTCGTCAAAAGTGCAAAATGTTTGAACCTATAAGGTAGATGAGATGTGCATGGCACATGCTCAAGAGAAGAGCTCAATGAGCTCAGGTTGAGTTAAAGGGAAGGAGAGTTGGTTGTTTAGGCCTCTCCAACGGGCAATAAAATCAGTTATGGATTCATTTTTAGACTGTCTGATAGAGTACAGATCTATGATTGAAACTTTTTTGGTGATATTGATAAAAAAGTGGTCAAGGAAAATTTGGGCTAGTTGAGTGAAAGAAAAGATAGAGTGACTGGTAAGGGAACTATACCAATTGAGGGCGGCACCATAAAGTGACATGGGGAATGTGCGTAGCAATAACGCATCATCATGTGCTATCAGGTAACAAGCATGTCTGAATGCTCATAGATGCTACTGAGGGTCTTCCTTACTCTGGAAGTGAGTAAACTTAGGAAGCTCCCACTAACTGGGACACAGCCGGATTGGGACGGAGGGATGGATGGGTTCATTGCAAATTTGGTCATATGAAAGGACATTGCTTGAACCATAAATGGAAGCCTCAAGATTAGACATTTTATCCATCAACATCTTGATGAGATGGGCTAACGAATTAGAGTATGGGGTGTCCCCTAGGTTGTAAGGTGTTTGGAAGGTGATAGGAGGGGCATATGACGTAGTCGGTTGCACTTGTATAGGCCCAACATATTCATAACTAGTCATTGGGATAGATGTGGAAGCTAGGGGTGGTTGTGGCATGGAGTTAGAGGGCACAAATTGAATAGGGGCCACCAAAGGTGGTTGAGGGGTGGTAGCACTTGTTGAAGGGTAGGTAGTTACTCTTGTGTTGATGGGGGCAAGAGTAGGTGTAATGGAGACAACTAGATTTTAGAAAGGGGTAGAATTTTGTTGAATAGTCTGTGGTTGATGGGGGGCTGAAACCCTGATGGAAGTGGGCCCAGAGATAGAAGGAGAAGCCACACTTTGAAGATTAGTCATGGTCTGGTTGATGGTCGAAGCAAAGGCTAGAGTGGTCATGGGTTGGGTAGTGGACGCTGTCGATATCATTGCCGCTTCAGTTAAGGAGGTTGGCATCCCATAGACTGGGTTGCCTGAAGAGTCTCACATTTTGCTTCTTGCGAGATAGTGTTGAAGGGCCTTGAGATTGAGGTCAAGGAACCTTTCAAAGTCTTAATTCCCTTCGGGAATAATAGATGGTCAGGTCAAGGTTGGTCGGGAAGGAGTATGTTCGGTCTCTGAATGATACTCCATTAGAGGAATAGTTATGGAAGGCGAAGGCGGAAGTGGTTGTTGCCTCACATGGTCAACAAAAGTCTTGGTTTGACTGCATGTCAAAACCATTCAAGGCAAAAGATTCAAGTCTTAGAAACTATGTTTTTCAATCTCAGAAAACCAGAATGGATGTTCGATAGCAAGAAAGTTGGGTTTTAAGCTTGTTGTTTTGAGAAGAAAATTTTTGACAGTGGCCGACATTAGTATAAAAATTGATGCCGGTGAAACAGATTGCTAATGTTGGTCAAATAACTGATGCTGGCAAAGATATTGCCAATGTCGGTGGAAAAACTGATGTTGGTTACTGTGTTTTCTAGAAACTTGGAAAATTTGAGAGTTTTTGGAAGAAAGAAGAAAACGTCCTTACTAGCTCAAAAAACTAGATAAAGATAGAAAAGAAGATGAAGACAAACATACCCTAAATGTTAAATCCTAAGAACAAACTTTTAGAGTCATGTTGGCTTATGCCTTAGAGTGTGTTTGGGAAGTCGGCTTTTAGAACAGGTCCTAGAAGAAGTAGTCTAAGGTTAGTTTTGGGTTAGTTTCGGTGCTCAAGATCTATGTTAGGTTTCGTACATGGCCTGGTGCTAAGGAGTGAGCTCCCCTCACTTCACGAACCCAGTGATAAGCTGGTCTCTCTTAGCCAGTATATACTTCCCCTAGAGTTTATCCTCTGCCAGAGAATAGAGTGGGCTTTCCCCTTGGTGGTGAAGTCCAAGTGGGATTGCCGGGATGGGTAAGGTAGCTGCTAGGTGATGAAATCCTAGTTGAACCTTGTCTCAGGTAAGTTTAGATGTTTGATTTTGTGCAAGTGGTCTGGATGTGTAACATAAGTGGACTACGCTTTATTCATGATGTGTTTTAATTACTATATGTGAGAGCTAAGTATGCATTCAGGTAGAAATGAGATGTAATAGATTTTAAGCCCAAATTGAAATGTGTGTTTCAGATGCAAATAAGTTAAGAGAAGGTCGAAGAGTATGAATTGACTAGTCTAAGATGTAGGAAAGAAAGAAAAAGAAGGATTCTTTTTAACTTTGCTGATAGTGTCTTTCAGAAGAGATAGAAGAAAAAGATGCAAGAAGAGACCTAATGCACCTATATGAAAAGTTTGTTTTTAGACAAAAAAGTATGAACTTAAGGAAAAGTCTTAGGGTCCCACCGGGCGTGCTATAATGTTTCTAACAAGTTTTTCGCTTTCACATTCAAAAGGAATAAGAAAATAAGATAATGGTCTAGGGTTTGATGTTACCCGGATGAAGTTTGTGCACTATTATCCAGATGTTATAGGGACTCCTCTTTGGTTGTGGCGGATGACACTTGCAGAAGAAAGAGACTTCAACAAGAAAATTGTTAGATAGATAGGTGGTGGACTGATAAGCAAAAGCTTGGTCCCAGAAGTGTAAATACTTCCTTATAGGATGACAGTCCACTGTTAATAAGTACAAGTGTTGGAAATAAAGAAATGACAAATGACTAGTAAAGAGGAAACTAGATAATGCGTACCTACTATTTGTTGTCGGTCTACCATAGTTGCTGCCATCGGTAGTTCTATCGGCATCAGTTTGTTAAGGTCACTGATGTTGGTTAGTCTGCCAATGTCGATAGGGGAAATGGGCTTGGAGGCTAGTGTTGGTCAGGGAAATAAGGCTTTGGATAAGTCTCAGGGCTATTTTGTGGTCGATAGAGTGGTCTGAGAGGTAAAATGGTCTGTGCAGAGTTGCAGGGAGACTGATAAGGTCCATAGAGGGTCAAAGGGAGAGGATAGGTTGTCAAAAAGGAGTAAGAGTATGGAGAAGGCTTGTCAGCCTTTTTTGGAAGAAGTCAGGTCTTGAGTCTGGTTGATAACTGGGTCTAGTTCATACCACTTAGAAGTAGCAAATGGGGACTGATTATCAAAGCATTCTAAAATATTGAGATGAAACAAAAGAAGAATACTTACAATCTTGCCTGCTAAAGAAGAAGTGTAGGAGACCTATTACTAATGCTGTCGATGTAGAAGACTACCTACAGAGTGGAGTGACTGATGTAGAGTACCTGTACCCTGTGATGCTTGCTGTGTGTTTGGGAGAGAGGGAGTGAAAGAGGTCGAAAGATTGGAAGGTTGACTTATTGGAAAATTGAAGGATCCACATTCCAGACATAGAACATTGTTTTAAGGCAATCGACGCCAGTGAATCCACTAACATCAGCCGACTTTTGACCGATGTTGATGGCCAAGGAATAGGAAAAAGAGCTAAAAATAGCCTTTTAGCCTGTTCTTCCTTCTGCCGAGGTCAACTAGTCATGGGAAAATGGTCGAAGGTGGGTTAAATGAGCACGAGAGGATAGTGGAAGGGATGAAATGGGGTTTAGGCATTTAATATTTGGCATGGGGTGTGGAAGGGCATCCAAGGAGAGGTATCCAAGGGTGGTGAGGTGTTAAGGAGAGAGAGAGAGGGAATGATATTAATTTAAAATAGTCAATTTATTTTAAATTAGTAATTGAGTGGGTTAGGAATGGTTAGAAGTGGACCAAGGGGACCAAGGGGGAGAAGACGACAAAGAAGTAGACATGATTTTGGTGTCTACATGTTGACTACAGAGAACTCAACAAGTACACTATAAAAAATAAGTTACCAATTCCTATCTTTGATTATTTTATAGATGAATTGAATGGTGTTCTTTATTCTACCAATGAAGATCTACATTATAGGTATCATCAAATTAGGATTTATGATGAAGACATACCCATAACTACTTTTAGGACTCATGAGGGCCATTATGAATTTTTGGTTGTGCCTTTTGGCCTAACAAATGCACCGTCTACTTTTCAAAGTTTGATGAATACTATTTTTAAGCCATTTTTGAGGAAATTTTTTTTGGTATTATTTGATGATATCCTAATTTATAGTAAAAATTGGGTAGACCATTTAAAACATTTGAAATAGGTACTCTCCATTTTGGAGCAAAATCAATTGTATGCCAAACCTTCCAAATGTACTTTTGGGGCTGGTGAGGTTGAATATTTGTGTCATTTGGTGTTTTATGAAGGAGTGAAAGTGGATCCTAAAAAAATTAAGCAATGGTGGACTAGCCAATTCTTAAGACACTCAAGCAACTTCAAGGATTTATAGGAATTACTAGTTATTACTGTAGATTTGTCAAAAATTATGGTAGTATCACAACCCCAGTTACCTCTTTGTTAAATAAATACTCCTTTCAATGGACTAATATAGCTACTCAAGCATTTTAACAATTGAAATTAGATATGTGCACTACTCTAGTATTATCCACTCTTAATTTTCTAAGACTTTTGTGGTTGAATGTGATGCATCTAGGTATGGTATGGATGTTGTACTCATGCAAGAAGGTAGACCCTATACTCATGCAAGAAGGTAGACCAATATCATTAAAAAGTCATCAACTCAAGGGTAAAAATTAGCACAAGCCCATCTATGAGAAGGAAATGATGGGTATTTTGTATGTAGTCAAATAATGGATACCTAATTTGATGGGTAATCTCTTTTAGGTAGAAACAGATCATGATAGTCTTATATATTTTTAGGAACAAAGGTTGTCATATGAATAACAATAAAAATAGGTAATTAAGATGCTAGGCTATGGTTTTGAAATAGTGTACAAAAAAGGTAAGGACAATGTGGTGGCATATGCACTATCTAGAAAAGATGAATCAGTTGAGGCATTGCTATGTGCCATAACTATTTTATAGGTAGATTGGCTAGAGGAAGCATGATCAAAATGGAACATGATAGAAATAATCATGATTTGATACAAATATTCATCATAGTTTAGATGTATTTGAAAAATTCACATGGAAAGTTAATGCATTATGGTATAAAAATAGATTGTACCTATGTAAGAATTATCTTCTTAAATAAAATATCCTTTAAGAAATTCATGCAACTCCAATTGGGGGTCATTCAAGATTTTTGAAAACCTATCATAAGATCAAGCAAGATTTTTTCTCAAAAGGTCTCAAATGGGATGTCTAGAAATATGTGGCTAAATTTATGATATATCAACAAAACAAAGGCAAAACCATCAAAACTCTAGGTATTTTACAACCTTTATCTATCCCTAGCTAGCTTTGGGAATAGGTCTCTATGGATTTCATTACAAGGTTACCAAGATCTTATATTTAAAATGTTATCATGGTTTTTTTATATCATCTTAGTAACTATACTCATTTTTTTTCATTATCCCATCCATTTGTTGCTTGTATAATAGCTTTTGATTTTCTCAATATAGTTCAGAAACTACATGGGACCCCTAAAATCATTGTCAGTGATACAGATCCCATTCTTACTAGTAATTTTTGGATTGAGTTATTTACATGTTTAGGCACTCAATTGGCTCATATTTCATCCTATCATCCTTAATCTGATGGACAAAATGAGGTAGTCAATAAATGTCTGGAAGGATATCTCCATTGTTTTGTTCTTGATAAACAAGATAAATGGGTTCATTAACTACCACTTGCTAAATGGTGGTATAATACTTATGTTCATAGTTCTTTCAAAATGTCTCCCTTTTTGGCACTAAATGGATACCACCCTCCATATTTCACTTCAACCTTGAAGGTCCATCTTAAGGTTCATGCAATTGAATAATATATTCACCATCAACAAGAGGTCCTTGCAAGTTTGCATGAAAATTTAGCTATGGCCCAGAATCACATAAAGCAACAAGTAAATCAACATAGAAGTGAGATGCATTTTGACATTGGTGATTGGGTATTTTTTCACTTATATCCATACAAACATATGTCATTGAAGCAAGAAGAAAATAATAACAAGTTGTCCCCTAAGTATTATGGGCCTTATCAAATCTTCCAAAAAATTGGCAGTGTGGTCTACAAGTTAGATTTTCATTCATGTACTCACATACATCCAATATTTCATGTATCATTCCTAAAGAAAGTAAGTAGACATGGAGTTACCATTCAAATAGAAGTACCAAAACTAGATGAGGAAGGTAAATTTATTCTTGATCCTGAAGTGATCCTCCAATGACGTACCAAGCAATTATGTTCTAGAGCAATTATAGAATACATAATCAAATGGAAGAATCTACCATGTGAAGATGACACTTGGGAGGATGAAGCATTTGTGTAGAAGCATCTAGAGTTGCCACAACATTAAGGAAAATATGGTTTTGAAGGGGAAGGGATTGTTATTCCCTTAACCATTGGTGTGCCTAGAGATATGTGTGGTTGACTTGTGGCTTACATACCTCTTTTATTTACTTATTACATTTCTCTATGTTCTTAGATAGGTCAGCCTATGGAATAACCTTGGCTAAGTAGTCTATATATATAAGAGGTGGTGGTTATTCTTTAAGCATCATGTGAAGTATTGTCATATTAGTACATTTTTGTGGAGGTTTCCCCCTTAGGCTTTGCTATATTATCCAGTATTTTATTCTAATATAAATTATCACTGTGTAATCTCTCATTCTATGAAATATAAAATCATTCTATGTGAATATCTAAGTAATTTCATTACACTATAATATCATAAATCAATACCTAAATTTATTATAACTATGTAAACCATGGAAAATAAGTTTCATAAGACCATTAATTATGCTAGCAAACTAAGAAAATCAATTGTTTAATCCAAGAAGAAATAAACATAGTAAGTTACCCATTTCATTATGAATTTCTAAAGTGTGTTAACTATTGTGGTGTGTGTAGGTTTTTCATTAGTTCTTTGTCATCCTCCAACATCACTATCTGCATCACCCTCTTTGATGATACTCTCCCTCTAGCACACTCTAAAGAACTGGTTCTCCTACATCAACCTCACACAAAATAAGTAGTTAGACCCTAACAGTCGTGATATACATTCATCATAAAATATAGATAAAATTACAAATCAACATGATCATAAAGTAAACATATACTTATATCTAATTCATAGAATCATGATAGTGTAACATAAAAAATATCTTACTATATCATACTATCATATATCTCACATCTTAGTTAAAAATAGCCAAATCTAAATTTATCAACTATATTTATGCACAGATTATATAATAGGTTTTCCTAATGAGGAATTAGGATGTAACATTGGCATAGAAAATCACAAAAGGCCTCATCATTCTCAAATGCATCTACAAGCACTATGGATTCTTTTTTATCTTAGGCTATAAGTTGTGGGTGAGAAAGAGGAAGCAAGTTGTGTCAGATAATTAGGGTAATCGTACAAATGGTATGTGTGTCAATTAGGTTAGTATTGGCAATGTTTTTGTAAATGATATGATCAGACTCTGCTTCATTTTTGGCATCATCATCACTTGATGTTGGCATTGTAACATGAATAAGATACATGGAGGCACCCCTAGGTGGTTCAAATTTGATCATCATAGGTTCCATTATAGGGAGTTATAGAAATTAGCTCAAGAGTGCCTTGTTGATTTGGCCCAAGGACTCCACCTTCACAACCTTGGTTCTCCATGATCCTATTAGGAATGAGATATTATACATTTTCATAGTAATCAACCAATTTTTCATTTTACAACCATGATTCATTATTTGTAAGTGGGTCCTCTTCCTAGCTAGTGGCTAGTGTGAGAATGATAGGAACTAGACTATGAAGTTTTCCCCTTCATTTACATTTCCATTCTATGCAAGGTAGCCTATATTTATGTGTTCCATAGGACTTGGGGTTCTATGGAAGTTTGGAAATGTGAAATATTCATGGGTTAAATATTATCCTAAGCCATTGGTTGAGATGGAAAAATGATTAAACATTTGAAGAGGAGGTGTATGTGAAGATGAATCATGGCTTTTTAGGTCTATACAATTGGCCTCTAGTAACTCAACAAGTATTTCTTTATCTTTATCCTTTTTAGGAATTGAATCTAGGTAGAAGCAGTAATTTTAGATTGCATACTCAACCTCCAAATGTTTGTAATGTTCATAGGGCTACAAATATTGATTAATGGTGACCTCCATGCCTGAGTGAAATAACTTAAGACATTGGTGCAATGTTGATGGAATTGCACAAATCTCATGTATCCAAGGTCTACCTTTAATCAAATTGTAAAATATGTTGAGGTCTAACACATGGAAAAGTGTCTAATGGGTCAAGGTCCCAATGATAACTGACAAGCTTATGGTGCCTTATGATTCTCATTCTTCATTGTCATAGGCCTTTATAGTAATTATTTTTGGATATAAATGGGCTATTGTATATTCAAGATTATTGATGAGCTTCAAGAACACAATATTCATGCTTGATCCATTGTCTATGAGGACACGATTCACTTTATGTCAAGCAATGGCAACTTCAATATACCAAGGATTTTTATGGAGATGGCCAAGGGATGCCATATAACTTTGGTCAAAGGTCAACTATTGGCTTGGGGATAGATGTCTGACCAAAGCTTGTAATTTGTCTAGGGTTTTGTCATTTGGAACTTAGGATTAGATTAAGAGCTCTATTAATATGTTATTTTAGATGATAGACATATGCAACAAATCTAAAATAGATATTTGTGCTGGTATCCTATGAAGTTATTCCACAATGTCATATGGCTTTTCCTTAATAGTGGCATATGATATCTAGGATAGTAGTTTGTATTGTTATGTTGGTAGGGGACTATGGGACACGAATGGTAATATTTGATTGTTGAGTTATGATTGCATAATTGGGATTAGATACAAGACCATCACTTTTAGATAGTGATGATGGAAGTTTCCTAGATAGGATAAGCATCGATTATTGGTACACTTACTTATGGTCATGGGGAAATGACAAGTTATCATTATAAGGTACCAAAATAACAATCCCTAATTATTATTGTGCTTGTTTACGGTTTGAAGTCAAAGGAGGATGATTAGCTTATATGGGTTGATTGAAATTGTTTGGAAATGGTCTTGTTCTGTTATCACTTGGTCTAGGATTAATGGTAATGGTAGAAATGTGATGTCCCATAAGATGACCTAAAACTTTGGTGTAGTCATGGGAAAATAAATGGTATATCTATTGGTGTTTGGAATCATTCTAGCCTTGGTTCCTCCCATTTTGTTGATGTTGGTGTTGTTGATGATGCTGATATTGTTACTATTGTAATGGATGTTAATATAACTATTGTTGTTATTGTAGTTTTTATTGGTTTTATTATTGATTTTTATTTTCACATTATATAAAATAATTTTGATAGATACACAAGTTCTGATTGGATGTAGATGCTCTATTATCCAATGTAATCTCTCCATTTTCCAACATATTTTTTATGAGGTGTTTTATTTTCACAAAATGGTGTAGATTATGCCCATGAACATGATGGTATTCACAAAACTCATTCTCTCTATACCAGTCCTAATACTAAATACCCTAAGGATAATGCTTTAGTATTGGCCAACTAATCATGTTAGTTATGACTAGCTTGTGAAATATTGCTTTTATAGGTTATCTATATCACTAAATACCTGATGAGTAGGGAAATTTCTTCTTGGATGAAGGTCTATACACATAATATTTTCAAAATTTTATCAATTAATTATGCTCTTCATCTTTCATGAACTCATCAAGTCTTAATCTCTCTGAGTGCATGCCTTAAGAGGTGCACTGGGAAAGGGGTGGGTAGACCATAGGTTCTTCACAAGATTGTTTTCCATTTTGAAACTTGTTATCTACAAATTTGTCTCCAAAAAATAATTCCGTTAAGCTTGTTATTCTCTCTTGTACACTCCTCTAGTCTTTTATTGCCTTTATTACCCCTTTTCCTAACCTAAAACCACTTTTGATAGTTTACATGACTAGGTCGATTGGGTCGATCTGATAATCTTATTTGTGAAACTCATTTGGGTTCTAGGTTAGCTCTTGGCTAACCTAACCCATGACCTAGTGAGTTTCTCTCAATAATGATACTAGGTTGACCTTGTTAGCTAAAATTTCTGGAAGGGAATAGGGTTAAATCTACCTACCTATATATATTATATATATATATATATATATATATATATATATATATATATATATATCAAATCATCATTATTTAGAGAAGAGTAGAAGAAGAAAGAGATATTATACATTTGCTTATCCACCATTCTACTTGAGGAAAAAACTTAATGTTTCATACCTTATTTGGAGATATAGATCTTGTCTTATGGAGAAATCTTTTAGATGCATTGATAGGTTGTGTATCCTAGATATAATTTATCCTTATCATCCTTACATAACACAACCACCTTTTGTGAAGCACCTTGGCCAAGGGAGATATTGACGCTCTATGGGTTCATCTTTATAGGTAAGTATTCCTAACTTTATTCCTCATTTATAAGAGTATATAGAAATTCATTTGTACTTCTTTTTCATGAATTAGGATTTTGTATACATTGATGTGAGTATATGTACTTTATGCATGTTTACTTTTGTTTTTTATTACCCCCACTTTATGACACAAGATTTGGTAAGCACTAGATTAGATTTATTGTCATTCCTTGTTATTAATATAGTGAATATGAAAACATAGGACATAGTTAGGGTTATTGCATGGTATTATGTGACTAGAGGCTTTGAAACCCTCCCTAATGATATTATTTTGATAAGAGATCCCATAATCATGTCTAGCAGATCCCCATATTAGACATGTTCCTAATTATCTAATGTATCCCCAATCAAAAGTGTAATTAAGATCTATCTTCTTTGAGATAAGATTGATTTGTGGATATGATGAATTTATGATTGCATAAATTCTAGTGAACCCGTTGTAAATATAACCCTTGCATGTTTCATTTCATGTTTTTTTATTTATATCATTTTTTTTATTATTTTTCTATATTTTTGATACTAGTTCAATAGGGAAAGTATAGTTTATAACTTATGTGCATAGGTTTAAAACATAATTGTATCAAAAATATTATTTTTCTTTTTATGCACGTCTTCATTAGATACCAGTTACTATATCCAATAGGTTGACATAATACCTCTTATTCACTTCTAAATAATATAATATGTTGAATAGCTTGACTCAGTCTCTTATTCAACTCTAGAACAACAAATTCACTTGACCATGCTGGTATAGTCATCTTAATAAGTTTCAACAAAAAGGGAATTATAAAATTAGGTTGACCTAGTCGACACAATTTGTTGAATTTACAAACAACATTAAATGCACTTCAATAGAAATCTCATAGTCTTAAACACCTTTCAACCCACCAAGGTTACTTTTTGTCTCTCTTTAAATTTAGTTATTCCTTATATTTCTATTTTCAAAGTTTTTAGGCTTCAAAATTGTAATCATACAACAAATTAGGTTGACTTGGTCAACCTAGATATGTATTTTGTCTTATGTCTAGAAGACTAGGTTGACCTGGTAGACTAAGTTTTTAAGGACCCTTGCTTCTATAGTATAGTAGAAAAACTTTCAAATATATTCTATAATTTTTGCATACTCTATCATTTGAATAAACGTTTTACTATGTTTAAAATTGGGAATTAACAACTATATGCTAGTAATTACTTCACACTTTCACATTCAATTGTTTTCATGCTTAGAATAGATCACATAGTCTAATTAGATGGTTTATTAATATATCATTTAGTTTCACTATTTTTATATTTCTTAGACAACACTAAAAAACACATAATTTCAAAATACACTTAAATATTTGTTTACCCAGTGAATCCTACTTGGATTTCATCACTAAGGGGGAAGCCAACTTGGTTATTTATCCAAGTATAAACATGTGGCTAATTTTATATATTGGCAAAGCACCCAACATCCTTATCACTATTAGATTGTGAAATGAGGGGGTAGGCCCCAATACCAAGATAGTACTAGTACCAATATAGATCTGTTTCAACCTATATGTCCTAAAACCATCCCTAGATTACTTTTTAGTTCCTTAATTTTAACCAATTTCCTTATCACACTTATAAAAACTCTTTATAATCTAACAACATTCAGGATGACCATCTAGTTATCATTTACTTTTCATTTCACTACTTGTTCTTTGTTCATTATATGTTGTATTGTAAAAATTGTACTGGATAGTGTTGGTCTAAGGTTTTATGTTATGTGACTCAATTAGATCATCCTTATTGATCCAGTTACTTGTGTGTTTGCTTACATTTCTTGCTTTAAAGTGAATTGCAAAAAAAATTCCTATCTTCAATACACTATCATTCTATTCGACATAGTCTCTTATAGACTACCTATTTCCCTTACCTACATTACTAAGTCGACCTAGTCAACCTAGTATTCTTATCTACCTTTCAAGTTAGAGTACTTAGTCAACCCTATCGACTCAATATCCTTATCAAGTTGTTCTCTATCTTAAGTCACATTAATATATCAACCTTGTCAACTCTATATCCTTATTAACTCAATTTTTATACCTCATTTCCAGTACTAGGTCAACCCATTGACTCTGAACTCTTATTTTTCACTTCTTATCTCCTTGTATTGCATCAAATTTGCCTTCCCCAATATCTCTCCTTCATCATTAACTTCATATTTAAATACAACATTGAGTTGAATTCAATATATATGATGAGTCTTACCAACCCTAATAGGTTCTCGCATAAGTAGCTAGTGGCTCTTATCCTAGATGAAAGCAATGTATAGCCACTGACATTAAAAACTATAGGATCCCTCCTCATTATTCTTCACTTCATAATCCTCTCTTCTCACTTGAGGATCAACCTAAATTAGAGTATACACTAGAAATGTTCTTCTTGATCAATGAATTTACTCAACGTTGAGGAAATTATCCTTCTACTATTTACCATCTCATGATAAGCACTTAAGCTAAGGAGCTCCATTAACCTTCTCCCACATTCTCACATGAATTTTATGATACTAAATTATTTGCTTCTCAACCTCTTCCCTCTATTTTCACCCATTCTCATACCATGAATTATTATTCTTTGACTTCCTCTACCTCCATGTATAGTATCTCTACTAACATGGTAAGTTGTACATCTAGTGGGCCTCTTTTTAGACCCAACATTTTTAATTATTCCACTAGTGCATCATTTTATACCCAAGGTAATCATGCCTCTAGTTCTATTGCTTCTAATCCCTATAATAGTTAATCTTTTACCACATAAGCAAATTGTGCCACTAGTGACTCACTTATAATTATTCTCAAGATCCTACTAAAACTCATAATGGTATCCAATCCACTGCTATCAATTCTAATACTTTAAATAGTGACAATAATACCACTCAAAACCATCAACTCCTATTAATAAATATTAATAAAATGAATTCTTTTCAAGCTAACAATGTAAATCAAATGATGCAAATGTAAAATCATCTTATCCATATTCAAACCCACCTTCTACAGATGCCATGGGACATGTATAATCAAAATGTTCCCCCACCTCCTATTAGGGATTCCCATCATAATATTATCCTTCAACTTCTTTTTAATAATACAATCAATCATATTAAAAATGAACCTCTTACATCTCAAATTTCTAATATCGATATAGGAGGTATCACTCCTACCATTTCTTATAATGGGTCAACTAATCCTACATTCCATTTAAAAATATTTGAAAATATATATAAATATTGGGTCAAATTAAATACCTTTACCACTACAAATATATTATCCAAAATTATCATAGGTGATGATTTAGATTGGTATAACCAACTCAAATCTCGTTCTATTACTAGTTTGGAAGATTTAGTTAATTCTCTAGTCCAAGAATTCTAAACTAGTGATATTCCTAAGAATACCTTGGTGCATTTTATCAATTATAAGTAAAATAAAACTAAAAATTTACAAGCTTTCATTAAATGATGAAATACCTTATCTAAAAAATGTGAACATAATATGGAAAATGAAAAAAAATTCCATCTATTTACTAATGCTCTTTTTCCCAAGTTGTAATATTGTGTTAAAACTCTCTCTCCACGTATTTTGAAGGAGGTTATTAGCCAAGATAAGCATCAATATTTCTGTATTAATCAATGAAATCCATCCAAGCCTTCTATAGGTACTCATATGTTACTTAAGAATGAGAATCATCATGTTACTAGTGATGGAGTCATTGACTATTATGATACCATTCACACTATTTAAGCTATTGTTCCTAATAAAAATTCAAAAAAAGCTTCCCCTCCTAACCACATCACCAATCTTCATTTATCTTCTTCCAAAAAAATCAATGTTCATAAACTTTATCCCTATCAACCTTACAAAAGCGTCTCCCAAGGAATCTCCCATGAGAACTTGATCTCACTTTCCAATAAAATCTTGATATGACCCTAATAAATTTTATTGGTTTCATGCTAGGTGGGGTCATTCTCATGATACCTATAGGTAGTTTCATAATTTGGAAATGGATTTACTTCTTGGTCCCAATTTTGACCATAATTATATCAGTTGTCAATGCCAACAAATCTATGACATTGATTTCAAATCCCATGAAACATAAACTAAATATCAATCTTTATTCAAGATAATTCTCATTTGGCCATATGTAAAGATCATCTTTGAAAACACCAAGATAACCAAGACAAGCTTATCCCTTTTACTAGTAATGTTGATAGTCTTATTGACCTAACACCTAAAGAGAATGTGTCAATATGACCAACATAATAAGGGTGGTTGCTTTCATTGATACTCAACCCATATACACACCTCTATTGTCTCTCACATTTCATGTTATTCAATATTCTTCTCCAACTCACTTAAATGAGTTGGGCCAAGATGAACTTATATATTTTGATGAAATAATTCCATAACCTACCTTAGATAAAACTACTCATACTATTTATACCATCCCTCCATCCTATTTACCTATCACCAATGATACTCAAACTTCTATCAACACTTCCTGTAATAATTCTTAGACCAAACTTGCATTAAATACTCCATCTTCTCAACATAGTCTACAAAATTATCCTCCAACTAAACCTTATGCCTCTTATCAACATAAATTCACATGCACTTTAGCTCTTCCTTCTGAGGACCTCTTTCAGCACTATGCACCTCTTTCCAATAATATTCTTATGGGTTATGAGAAATGGGATCTTATCATAAAACTTGATAATATCCCATCTTAAATCCCATTTTTTAAACTCATGTAGACCTCTCCACATTATCATAATTGTCTTATGTATCTTTTGTTCAAAATGAACATCCCTTGCCCTCTCCTAGTATGATGCAAAGCCACCTTATCTAGATTAGAAGATAGCATATTGTAACAATGCAAAGAGATGTCCATACATGTTGATGAAATAATGAATACTTCTCTTTCCATCAAATTCCCCATTGATTTTATGATACTCAATGAGATTTTACTTTTGTGTAAATGATCGCCCATCTCTTTACCAGTGGTCAAATTAGTGATAACCAAGTCAAACATGCCTTGATTGATGAGGGTTCTAGAACTTATTTTTCCTCTATCAATTTAATCAAAACCCTTGGATATTTTTAGTTAAATCTTAAAGCCACACACATCACATGTCAAGGCTATGATTGAAGGCAGATTCCTCCTTTAGGTTGTGTGTGGCTCCCCATTACCATCCCACCTATCACCATTCTTGTGAAGGTGATGATATTAAATTTTACCTCTATATTGTAACATTTTTATTTGTAGGCCATGAACTCATTTCATGAGAGTAATTTCCTCTTATACTTGCCAATACATAAAATTTACTCAAAATGGAGCTATCTATAATATTCAAAGTGACATTAACCCTTGGAATTTTGAACAATTATAAGACTGTGGTGTATTCAAGATTCCTACCCTTGAACCGTTGCCAAGCATTCCAATTCATGAATCTCAATGGTTTAAATTTCTTATCAATTCCACTTGAGGTTACAATGTTCACCCCAAACTCATCGATAATATACCCCCTAACTACCTAGATTCTAGTGATGATGAGCCTCATGAGATCAATCTCAATATTTAAAATTTTTATCTCTCACCTCATCTCATATCTTAGATTCATTATTATTTAAAACCTCATTCTCATTAACCACCTTGTGATGACCTCCATATTTTTTTAACTAAGACTTAGCATTTCATTCATCACACCACATTAGAAGGCAAGTTCATCCCTACCTGCACCATTAATCTTCATACACCTAATTATAATGATGGTTATACCTTAGATGATATATTCTTAGGAGGTATTTTTTAGGCTTGAGATACTAAGATTATTCATTATCATTCTTCTTTACTTTAGTCTTTTAGTATATCTTCTTATATTCTATCCTATATCTTTCCTCATTTTAATATTTTCCTCTTTATCATTGGGTAAAGATGGTTTAAACACCTCCAATTTTTAATGAACCTTGTAGGAGTATTCTTATAGATCTTTCTATGATTTTTTTCTACCACATTTCTAGATACCACAACCCCTCTAGCTTACTTATCCCTAAGATGTGTGTGATTATCGTTCAACCTTATATAGACCCCACCCATACCTTAGAAAAACCTAGTTTGGATCCCATTTCCACTCTCTCTATAGCTAAGTCTCTTCCTATTTCCAACATTATTTCTCTTTTATTTAAACCTTATCTAATCTCTCCACCCACCCCACCTTCTCTTTGTGATGGTTTTCTTCCTTTACCATATTTTTCTCCTCTCACTAAATGGGTTGATCAACCTTACTATAACATTTATAAAATTACCGATCACTAGACTAGATATTCTTCCCTATACTAAAATCCCTCAACTTTTGTTTTACCTCCTCTTGTGATTACACCTACCAAGATTACTCATAGGTGTATTTGTTGCTTCCACAACACAGATAACCATTAATCCATGCATTATCACAAGCTATGAAATTATAATGACACTTTGCATCCCACCACTCTTTAGCCCTTAGATAAGTCTATACCTCCCCTAAAAGTATTACCTAAGTATCTTCCTAAGTATGGAGAGGTTTATTATCTTTGGAACCAATGTGGTACACATCACATTGATTTGTGTTGTATCATTCATCAACATCTTAAGATCACCTCTTAACCATTCCTACACTTTTTACCCTTCCTCCCATAGGTCATTCTCATAATAAGGCTCCCCCTTCTTCCCTCATGGTTCCACCTCCTATGGTTACATCTCCTCCTATTGTTCCTTCTCCTTCTACTATTCCTCCACCTTTGAGTCCCTCACTCCTACACATTTCCTCACCTATGGATCTTTCTTCACCCATGAGCCCTCACCTATGTCTCCTTTCTCATTAGTGACCCCATAATCCTCCATAAAAACCACTCCCATGCAGTATTACGAGAATCCACTACATGATATCCCTCATTATCATGATCCTTAAATAATTCCTACATTTTCCACCAAGGAGATTCCACATGAAGTATTTTCTCAACTTTCACTAAAGATTGATGAGACATTAGCTGCAGTTCACATTCAACTTCATAGAGACATCAAATATTATGGATAATGTGTGTGGATAAATATTTCAATACTTATTAATACATGCATGGTGTTCTTAAATTTTAATTTGGATTACGCATGTGATCTAACTTTACATTTATTTATTTTATATCATTTTACATTTGTCTCAAATTTCTATCTATCTTACATGGTAACTTTGGTTTCAAACTTTATATTTCCTATGATGTCATTATGTTCTCTTATGGATTGTTTTTCTTCTTGAGTTCATTTTCTTATGACTCCCTCCTTTTTTTCCCTACTTTTTCACTATCGTATCTCTATAAATACAACTAATTATTATTGGGGCTTGGTTATACAAACCTTGCTCCCTTTAGTCATTCTTTCTTTACCATGTGACCAGTTAGCAAATAATTTATCTCATTATAATGTCCTTTTACTGGTCCACATAGGATCTCCTCTTATCCCCCTTGATTCCTTTTTATAAACAAAGCATACACATGGTTGATAATTGAGATAATATGTTGGTTCATAGTTAGTCCTAAGTGTTCTAGTCCATATTTTATTTAGGTACTTAGCTTCCTTTAGCTGAATCCTAAAGCTCATTCATGTGTATCACTCTGTCTCTCATGATTGGTCATTCCAAGTTCATATGGAGGAGGAATATTAAAATCCATAAAACATTCAAAATCCAAATCACTTAACAAAGGGAAATGATCTAAAAAGGCAACATTTAAGATTCTCAAAATCAAATCATATAAAAAGATGTGATTATAATCACATATCCTTTTTCTAATTGAATCTCAAACTCCATAATTATTCTACCAATATATATGAATTCCATTGTGGTGTGTTAAGCCAATAGATTAGAAAATAAGAATAAAAAAAATCTTTTAGTGCTACCTAATTTCTCATGCAAGTACCCAATCTTCATAGCAAATTGATGCTATATAAGGGGTATTGAAGAATAGAGAACACATTGTGATAAGATAGGTCCATTTTACTTTCCTTTTTCAAAACTACCTACATGATTTGATCTTAGTATCACACTTATTTTCTTACTTAGTTTTGTGTATATATTGAGCAAGAATCATCTATATATTAATGGTTACTAGTCACTTAGTGTCTTTTCATGTAATTAGCATAACTCATGTCTTCTAATATCTTCTCATAAAATGCCTAAGTTATGTTATTTACATTCCCTTTTTAACTCCTAAAACACTAATATTTCACCTTGAGAAATATTGTTTTTTTAACTAATCACTCCCCTATAGATTCTATTTGTGATTTACATTGTAAGACCATGGATAGGACCTAGCCTTCCTCAAAAATTACAAACTTTTCACATTATCATTCCAAACATCCTCTTTTACCATATTTTCACATTATTTCCACCTCATTGGTGTTTCATTTGTGAGTTCTAGAGTAAGACCATGGATAGGACCTGGCCTTCCTCATGAAATTTTCCAATATCTAAGTCACAACAAAATTACATGTGTTAAATATGAGATAAGATGTGATTGATTATCAATTACACATCATTGACATGATTACCATCTTGATTTATTATGTTTTATTCTTACTTCATTATCTTTCACTTTTATCTTCTTATTTTCTAATCGCATCTAAGAATACAACCATGTTTCTTAAGTTTTTCATACTTCCCAGCTTGAATTAGTGTTATTAATTTAAGACCATTTTTTCCAATTTGATTTTTCTTTTATACTTTCCAACATGATTTAGTATGATTGATTCAATTAGTTCATTTGTTTTTATACCATTAGTCTTTAATGTGATTTCCATTTTATTACATTATTTTCATTCTGCCCAATGTGATTTAGTGTCATTTTACTTTTTTTTAATTTTGTGCCAATCCTTTTTATGGTTAAACAATATGTTTTCCATCCTATTTACCAATCTTTGGTTTCTTATACTTAGTCATATTTTGCTATTACACATTTCCCAACATGAAATAGTGTGTAGTACAATTATTTCTGATTAATCATTCTTTTTAAGTCCTTTTCACCTATTTCTTTTTAACCATGTAGGTGTCTTATATAATGCTAGAAAAGAAAACACAACACATATTTTCTATACTATATATAACAAAATAAAAATACATGTTCTAGAAAGAAATATATCCATGCATTCACAAACTCAACCATAATACAAACATATAATATCAACATACAACTATAGAAATAAGATATCTCTATATATATCATGTGATTTTGATAGAAAGTAAAAAAATACATCGCTCTAGCTCTAAGGTTGGGCTCTATCATGTCTATTTCATGGTCTAGCCACACTGCCCATAGATGCCTCAAACAATCCCCTCTAAATAGTATGATGTAGAAAGGATTTGAAAGATCTCAAGATTACTACCTATCCCTGTACATTGGCCACCTATGACTCAACCTATCTTAGTTAAATAATATTAACAAAATGCATAGCTTTCTCTTAAGCCAAAGCTTATCATTTATGTGCCTCTCCTACTCCCAACCATATTGGTGGCTATAATCCATCTCTATGTGCTTTTAATTACCTCATAGCCTCCCTTGTTAGTCTAAACTAGCTAGCCTAAGCTAGGGCAGATGGTACCACAAGATCATCTAATGTGGTAGGGTCATATGGCATCACCACCCCATCTAGAATATCATGGAGTGCTCCTCTCATTAGGGATCCCCATATGGCCTCCTCCTCATCTATAGGATCTATAAAATTCAAACTAGATAGATATTAGATCATAGATATATCTCAAAATCTATCTATCTATAATCTATTAATCAAATATTATAAAACTAGTATTCTATTTTCAAATCTTAAACAACTTAAAACCATTTATTACCTATCCTAGTATCACCAATCACCATCTCCATGTCTTCTCAATCTCCAAGCATAGTCTCTCCATTGGATCATCTAATAAGTACCTCATCTATGGGATTCCTCTGAATCAACTCAAACCTTGGGGTTACCATCCACACTTATCTCAATCCTCACCTCAATAGTGCCTCTATAGACTAGATCTTCCCTAGGCTAATTCATGGTTCATCTTGTATGGCCACCCTCTATTCTTCTCTCTCACCACTAACATCTCCATTAGTGGTGTGACTGAGGTAGTCATTACTCATCCTATTGTGGTTCTAGTTATGGTACCTATGACACTTATGCATCTATTTCCATATCCTCTCTAGCTCTTCACCATCATTCTTGACTTATCTATGGTCTATCACATCATAGTTTGATCTCCAATCTCATGACTGGTGGTCTTCTTCCTCCTCTTCCCCTTGGTTATCTTGCATGTTAATCCCAAAATGTGTTCACTACTATAAGATACTCCAAGTGAGTAAGTCCAAACTATCCTGGTAAGCATTCCACTAGATGCAACTCTACCCACCAGCTATAGTGGTCCATGATCTACACTCATGCTAACTCTGGTTCCCCCATTGCCCAACTTGGACAAAATATCACAATAAGTGCATAAGGTTGACACATAATCTTTCCTCATGTGACCATTTATAGTGTTTTCACATGGGACATATACCACACCACCTGATTCTATCTACATCTCAGTCGCTAAGGAAATTGATCATCGACCACATGTTATAACCCAACTAGTTGATACATTAAGAACTTCTCATATATCCAAGAACTCAATAATACCACTATCCCCATGTTATTTTCCCTCTAGATAGTATACATGAGATGAATCTAGATGGTAGAACCCAATTCATAGAGTGCCCCTTCTCTAATATTGACTAGCACAAAGCTATCACATATTATGATACCATGCCATCTGACTTGTGACATAACACCCATGTTATCAAAATACCTATCACATCTTTCTAGATATTCAAAATCTAGAAAATATAGACATCAAATAAACTCACCCTTAGTCTCAAGTAAATCATATCTGATTAAGTTGCCATTGGGCTAATATTTGCCTCTCTTCTTGATAATTTGGTATCCTTGTGATCATTGACATCCCTCATCTATGAATTATATGTAATGCATGGACATCTATAATGTTATACAAAAATTTATTATATCCCCATCCACCACCCATCTAAAAGTATTGGTCAAGTGCTCTTAGGCTCTCAAGAACATGACCACTAGATTAGCACTCAATATAACTCATTGCATCTCCGTGATGCCTCCTAAGCCTAGTAAAACCAATATAAGCTTGATCTACCTCTATCAAGTGATCTAATATATCTGATAGATAATACACATCCACTAATCACCAAAATATATGACCCCCTTGCAACAATCAAATAACAAAATATGTATTATAACTCCATGTCACTTATAATCAAATACATTCTTTTAAATTTTAACAAAAACAAGCCTTATTTGCCTTAATTTACTCATTTCATGCCATTTTGACCTATTTTTTGACTAACTACCCATTTCAATACTTAGACAAATATGTGGACCTTAAAAGTACTATATCAACCAATTTCTTACATTTTAATACTGTACTAACTACCTAGTAACATACTAAGTCAACCTAATAGTACTAGGTTGGCGATTTGGATTTAAAAAACTAAGTCAACCCTTTCATTTTTCCCCCTTAGTACTAATTTGACAATTTTATTTAGCCAATTGTGTCAATGAAGAAGTAATATGTCATCCCTCTTCTCTAAATAACTAAGTTGACCCATACCTACTAGGTTAACCTTGTTAAAAAATTGATTTTCAACCCACTAGGTTGACTAAGTCAACTATCTCTTTCAAACTATCAACTCTTTGACCCACTTATAATAAATGCTTTTAGTATTTATTACTCTAATTACTTTAAACCTAGTTCCCCATTTGGCTTGTAGTTTCCTTAACAACTTCTTAAGGTTCATTTTGATTTCTAGAACTGATTTAATTTACAAATTTTTATTAAACACTCAATTTCAAATAAAATACTCACAATATGTTTGAAATTCTTAGTTTCCTACTTGTGTTACACCCATTATGGCCGTTAGTCATCCTCCTCATCTT
This sequence comes from Torreya grandis, assembly GCA_037957365.1. Taxonomy (NCBI): domain Eukaryota; kingdom Viridiplantae; phylum Streptophyta; class Pinopsida; order Cupressales; family Taxaceae; genus Torreya; species Torreya grandis. Next base: position 811,272 of record JARHVA010002275.1, read on the forward strand.
AGTTATCATCTCCTCACCATATTGGCTCTTTCAACTTTCACTAAGTCTCTCATAGCTCTATTTTTCTCTTAGAATAGTTATACAATAGAAAATGAATTATTTCTTACCCTATTTAAAGTTAATATTCATAATTATTTTCCCTTCAAGTATTTACCATTAAATTCCAATTTTTTGATTATATCTTTCATCTTACTAACTCATTTTTTGAATCATAAAAATTTATGGAATAATGATGTCATAGATAATCTTTTCCATTACTATATGCCTATATTGTAAATTTTTTGATTTTTTTTTCTTTTTTGAACTAATCTTTACAGTTTTTTCCTAATATTCCTCACACTGAATGCCTTCACATCTCTTACATCTATTTCTTTATCTATGACACTAAGGTAAGTAAAGGTATGTGTTTTTCAATTATGTCCTTTAATTTATCTTATTTTCTCCTTATTGCATTTTAATTATCAAAATGTTAAGTGTCATCATGTTCTATTCCCAAAGTTCCATCTTGTGTTACACTTATGTGACATGTGATAAGGTTCAAGTGGGGAATATGTATACATATAATATTTTAAAAAATTTATCAATTATTGATGCTCTTTGTCTTTTAGGAACCCATCAAGTCTCAATCTCTCTAAGTGTACAACATAACTGGCATAACAAGAAAGGGGTGGGTAGAATATTGGTGGTTTATATGACTATTATCCATTTTTCCACTTATTATATACACATTTTCTCCTAAAAACTATTCCCCTAATCTTTTTATTCTCTCTTGTACACACCTATAGTCTCTTACCACCTTTAGTACCCCTTTTCCTAACTTCAAACCCATTTTAATAGTTCATATGATTAGGTCGACTAGGTTGACCTTGTACTCTTATTGGTGAAATTCATTTGGGGTTTAGGTCAACTCTTGGCCAACCTAGCATATGGTCTAATGAGATTTTGTCAATAATTATACTAGTTCAACTAGGCTAAGCTTGCATCTAATTTTTTTGGAATGTATTAGGATTATATCCACCTATATATATATATAAGATCATTTTTCCATTAGTTAGATAAGAGAATAAGTAAGAGTTATTATGCATCTGCTTATCCACTATTCTACTTGAGGAGAAAGCTTAGGTTTCCATACTTTATTTAGAGATACATCTCTTATCTTATGGAGAATTATTTTGTATTCATTGATAGGTTGTGTAGCTTAGAGATAATTTATCCTTGTCATCCTTACATTTATGGAGTAGGTCTACGTTACTGTGAAGGCTATGCTTGTTGAATGGGTTGTTGATGAGGAGTAAGCTGAATTTATGTCTTAGATTGAGAAGATAGTGTTTTTACTATTTGGATATGGCATGACTCAGTTACTCAATTTCTAACAACATTCTTGTTGTATTTGAACTTCTTGGATTTTTCATAATTATTGGCTTAGACGGGTCCTGATGCTTGTGCTTAGTCTTGGTTTTGGTTTAGATTTTGGCTTGCTCCTTGGTTTTGGTTCTAATTTTGGTTTGATGAAGTTAACCAAATAATACCTTTGTTAATAAGGGTCCTTTCAATTATTAAACCTTTGTCAATGATATTTTTACAAGTATTCACACATTGGAGCTTCAGATGATAGGATATCTCACTATGAAAATTTTTACTAAACACGACTAATTATTTATCTAGTAAGTTGTGGGTGAAGCAACTAGAAATTTCTCTCCATCTCTATAGGTATCTTGAAAAGGTTTCACACATTTTATATTTGGCTTGAGTCAAATCTTTTAATGAAATCTCATGTTTTATGTTATAGGAGAAATGTTACACAAATTTATCCATGAGGTCATCAAAATCAAATAAATTTTTTTTAATCATTTTTAGGAACCACTCCAAAGAATGTCATGATAGAATTAAAGGAAATGAATGGAGTAAATGAATGTCAATGTAAGCCACTAGTTGGAAAATAACAAATAATTTTGTCCAATGGGGCCTTAGGGTATCCTTTACCCTTATATTTATAAAATTTTGATGATTCATACCTTGGAATAAATGGTATCTGTAGATAATCCATGTTGAATGGGTATGAACATACATCATGTAACTTGAACTTCTTTGTCTATTTCCCTAATTTAATGGTTGCCATTGCATCATTCATTTTCTACATTTCTTGTGACAATAAAATACATGAAATATTTGGTTGAGGTGTAGGTTGGGAAGTTAAAGGTAGAATACCTTGACCAGGGTATAAAGGAAGAATGGTTGGTTGTGGAATGTTGGTTTGTAGAGGGAACTAACCAAGAATATTCGTTTGTGGATTAAGATGTGGTTGTTGAAATTTGACACATTTCATTGTGATATTCTAGTTTGGACTTAGTATATAAGATTAATTTTTAGGTAATTATGGTTATGATTCAAGGATATGGCTTGGGGTAAAGTATTATGCCTACTGAGATCAAGTAGGGACTTGTTGTCATCTAATCAAACCTAGATAAATAAGGAGAACATGTGGATAAAGGCCTTATAATTTAATCTATGACACATGCTGAACAAAATACAATTACTACCTGATTAGTTCATGTTGGACAATGGTACCTTTTTATTGTGCAAGCATTGATTGTGAAGTAGATGTTTATAGGGTGTTTAGAATTTGTCTTTGACTAATAGACATGCATTTCTGAAGACAATGTTTGTAATTTTAAATTTATTTTGGTCTCTTATTAGAGAGGTACATTTTTCACTACCTATCAAGGTGGAACATTTGCTTCCCCTATTGACCTGGCAAAATATTTTACCTCTATTATAGTGGTAGATTAGACTATGCTTTTTATTGAGTAATTCTAGTCACCAAATTTTAAGGTGGAGTAACATTCATCAATTTTTGTTGAGGCAATGCACTATTTATTTCTTGATTACTTAATCCTTATGGTTATGTTTTTGATAAATCCATTGGTTTAGGACTAGAGGTAACTTATTATGGTTGGGACATATGATTTCCTACCCCCAACCATTATGCACCAATCATGGTATTAACTAAAGGAATTTATTATTTTTAACTATTCATTGATGAATTTATACCACTTTGGCCTAGATTGGAAGACACTTGTGTGTTATCCACCATGTTTAGCACATTATTATGTATTGAAGTAGTAGTCACTTATTCAATATATGGGACATTATACATGTCTTTGATTGAAGTCTTTTACATCAATGGGTCTATACCTAGATTATATTGACCTATAAACTCAAATAATACCCTTGTGGAAGGATATCTCTCTATGATTAAATAATTTGACATGGTCGTGTTATAAAAATTACATGCTAGATTCAAATAGCTTTGATATACTTGTATTTAAATAAAGTGGTCATATATGAGGCCCATTCATTTGGAAATAATATTTGGGTCTTAATATGACATAAACATAAGAAATTTACAATTTATAGTAGATTATTTTTCAATGGATTTAGTATAAGGTAGGTTTAAAGGCACTCTAACTAGACTAGGCAAATTTTCATGGGGTGAGTCTTCCAAAAAATTGGCCCCGACCTTCTCATCTCTAGCTAAAACATCACCCTTATTTTATAGAAAGTTATGATCAAATAAATAAGTATAAAATTTTGATGTAATATTATTATTTTTTTATCCTGGTCTATAACTGATGGTACACTAGAAATACACAACATGGTTTGTTCTTGGTCCTACTTTGAATAAGGAGGCCTGTTAACCAAATAATGATATAATAGATCTTGAATCTATTCCAAGGATTGATAAAATTTAAGGAGGATAAGTATCCATATAATAAAACACATCATCACCATATGGGTATTGAATAAATTCATCATTCATGACTATGCTATCATAACCTAGATTGTACATAGTTCCGTTATGAGTGTAATGAGACATATCGAACTCAATGACTAATATTTCATGAAGAAGGCATAGAATTATACAAAGTATTAAATATAATTTCTATGCTAAAATTTTTAAAAACTTGGTATAAATTTGTCTAATAAATATATTTGTATATCCAAAAAGGTCAGTGATAAACTTGGTATAAAACAATCTAACGTCAAATGCCTAACATCAAATGATTTACACAAATGGTCAAGTGGATAAGAAAAAATGAATGCCAAACATATGTATAAAGTTTTTCAAACAAGTATTAAATATTTATAAATAAATAAAGGCTTATATTTATTTTTAAAATGAGTCACAAAAGCTAAGGTCAAAATAGGAATTGTTAGGTCCTTTGGGAACAAGGCACAAAAGCTAGACTTTAAACAAAACTAGGTCTAAGAGACAAGAGATAATTAATATAAAAAATTAGAAATTTTATGAAACAAAATAGGGAATTTAATTTTAAAACACACTTGATCATTTCAAAAAATAAATTTAACTTCAGGCATATGGAAGATATACCACTTCCCAAATTTTAAGCACAAAAAAATTGTCTTTAAATCAAGCAAGGAATTAGTCTAAGTTGCACAATCCAATAGTGAAATATAAAAGTATAGGACAAAATAACACATGTCATAGAAATGAACCAATGAATTTTTGGATATAAACTTGTCAAGAACAATTATGAACTTAATTTAGAAGGTTTGGTTCTTTAAACAGACAATAAGCTAGATAAAAATGAATGGCATAATGGTACTAGGCTTAGACTAAAAAGGTACACATGGATTTGATTTTGTAATTTTTACACAAGGAAACAAGTCTTTGAAATAATTATCTAGTGTAATGATAATATTTTGCTCTAAAGATATGAAAATTGGTTTATTTTAATACTCAAAAGCACAAGATTTGGAATGAAATGGGTAGCATAACAATGCCCTTTTCAAACAAACAAAAAGTTGGATAAAACCTCTTAAAATAAATGAGTGATGTGTAAAGAAGGTTCTCTTTGGATGTGGTAAGATAAACAAATAGTTTTCACTCAAGACCATGTAATCAAAAATGACAAAATGATAAAAAAACACCTAAGTGTAACAACTTAAATCCTAAAAGTGACAAAGTTACATTATATTATCAAATTCCATCCATATACTTGATATTGAGAGGATTTGAAAATGTTAATACAAAAAATTAAAATTTCATGAAAATTAGGGTTTTTAGGCTCCCTCTTTTCTCAAGAGTTTATATGGCAACATGAAACTTTGGGATACTCACCATGCAATAATAGTATGTCCACGGTAAGTGTGGTTATCTAAACTATCAATTTTCATTCATATTTAAATGGTTTCATATCTATGATAAATTCTAAGGAGCATCATTTCATTCGATACACATGGATTGACTTGTTATAAAAAAGTATAGTCATTTTCATGACGATTAAATCCATCAATTTCTTAGTGTGGTGTGATGTCCAAGTTGATCATACATTTTGAGATCGAGTAGCACTAATGAAGCTTGTTTAACCACTCAAACAAACATCCTAATAGGTCACCTTAAATTTATATATCCCACCATGGATTGGAGTTAAATTTATTCTTGGAGATGAATTCTCGAGTCAATGTTTCCCTAGAAAACTTGTGGGGAGGTGATGAAATCCCTCCTATATGCCAAAAATGCATGAAATAAAGAATGTGGAAAGACTTTATCATAATTTTGGGGTCACCCAAATCATGTGTATTTTGAGGAGGGCCTTAGTAACTTTATTTCCATTCTTTTATACCAAATCAACAAATGCAAGGAGTGAGAATTTTTTATCACCCATGTTCCCTAAAGGAGATGGGGGAAGAGCATACATGTGACACTCATCTAGATAAACAAACATCCAATAAAAAATCATAAAAATGAAAACTCTTATCAATGTTGAAAAATTTAAATTAAATGAAAAATAACTCAAGTAAAAAGATTTTAAAACACAAAATTCAAATGTGATTTTTACAAATTAGAGTGTTTACAAATGTATTTTCCTAGCCTTTGGGTCCTAAAAAATATGCTATTGGGTTTACTTGTTGCTTGAGAAAATTGATTCCCTTTAAAATTAGCTCCATAAAGAAAAAATTACCTCTCTATAATAATTTCCTAGTTACATAGTAAACTATGCACTACAAAATTAATTTATCATAAAAAACATATTCAAGACAAAATGCTTAAAAACTCACAGTGGGTGATTTCATACGTTATGAGTAATTTCACAACTCTATTTGATAATTTCACTACTCTGTTTGAAAATTTGACTACTTTGATTGACAATTTTTCTATTTAGGCATACAAATTCACTACTTCAAAGGAAAATTTCGTGATTCTTGAGAAACTTGCAATAAAAATAAGCACATAAGAATGATTTCACTATTTAAAATTTTTTATGGTAGTAAAAATGATTTTGCTACCAAGTACAATGAATTCAAAACTTTAAAATGTGGATCTCACTCCCCTTAAAATTGATTTCCCTACTGTAAATAGTAATTTCATTGCTAAAAATAATGATTTCACTATTAAAAATAATTTTTTTTCTTTTCTATAAAAATTTCACAATTATATAAAAAATGAAAAGGGTTTTTTCCTATAGGATTATTTCATGGTTTTGCTTAATGCTTTTACCTTTTATGTGCCTGATTTTACAATTTCATAGGTTTGAGGCTAAAGCAAAATGATTTATATATTTTATGAAATGAATTCATAGATTGGGTTGATGATTTTCATGGATTTATGTGACAAATTTGTAGTTACACAGTCATGAATTCATAAATATGTAGTCAAAAGCAAAAACACAAAAAAATTATCAATAAATCATGAAATTAAGCACTATAATGAAGTATTATTGGCTCAAAAAATCTCTTTAGAGAATCAATTAATCATTTTGCATTTCATGGTCCCACTAGGCATGCCATCATGTGAACAAGGAATACATATATTGGAAGTTAGTCTTGTGTTAGTCTAATAAAAAAATCAAAGTAACATACTAAAATCCCAACAAATCTAGCCCAAACACTAGGGAAAGCACAGGTAACAAGCATGCATATGAAAACACAACTATAACACAAAATAATTCTTGGGTCTTAATTTATTGAAGTGGCTTTCTCATTTTTTATATCAAGAAGTCTTTGATAATGAAGCTTTGTTTGTTCCTTCTCTCCTTGGCACCCTGGCTTGGCTAATTGGTTTATGAATTTGGCATGGTAACATTGCCTAAAAGGTTTATTTTCATCTATTTGATTATTATAACATTAAAAAAAGATAAATTTGTAGTAAATCCTTCATAATAACTCTACACTATAAAATATTAGATATCAATAAGTATGGCTATGTATTTATAGCCTCCAAAATTTAACTCTCACCCAATGTGAGTTAAGGTTGAGTTTAAACATGGAATGAGTTCAAATTAACCCTAGGTGAGTTAAGGCTAAATATAGTTGAGTTAATATTTATCATGTAATTATGATTTTCAATTACTAGGCATGGCTATCAAATTAAATATTTTGGGATATTTTGGAAGAGCTTAACAACTCACAAAGGCAATGATGAAAAGGCTTGATATTTTGATTTTTAGAATTTACATTTTTAGCTATTCATTAATTTCAAATGTATAATTAAACTAAGAATTTAATACTATTTAATTATGACATTCATTTTGAATATCATTTTATCTCTTTGAATATTTTATCAAGTGCCTCATTTAATAGGTCCATAGGCCAAACTTCTAGTTGTTATGTTGCAAGGTGATTAGAGATGAATCCGTGAGAGTTTAGTATTGACTATGGTATAATACCCAAAATAATGATGACTCAACATGATTATAATCATTGATAAATGATAAACATAAAAATTTGGGGTGTTTAAATATTCTTAGGATTATTTTGCAATGTTTGGTAGGAATCAATCTGAAGTCTGATTAGGAGCCAGTTGTGGCCAAAATTGGGTGTCTACACTATATTAATTAATTTCACATAGTAGAATATTAATAATATTATAAAACACCCACTCACACTCAGACATGCCTCTACAATATTATTTAATTACATGAAAGAGTTATAAACTCTCATACATTATTTTTGAACTAATAAAACTCTATGCTCTTTTCCTAAAGACTTCTACTCCTTCCCATCTTGTTTCTCTCCCTTACAATAACTCAAAAGCCTCTTTTATTTACCTCATATATTCCTCTTGACATCCCAAAATTCATGAAGTGTCTATTAAACTTCCATATCTTCCACATAATGTACAATAATAATGTGACATTTAGTTTTCAAGATCCATACCTAAGTGTCAAAAACTATTATAAATTATCGGGTGACATTTCAAGCTAAATGAAAATTAGAAAATCGACTAGAAATTCAAAATCATTAATCCAATCGATATAAAATTTTAACCATATCTCATATGAAAAAAATTCCATCACCCCTCCAAATTTAATCATCTAACACTTAACACCTATTACCAAAGGTTACTTTAAGTAAAGAATAACCTTGCCAATTATCATAAACTATAAATGACATTTACAAGAAGAATGGGAGATATTAAAAATCCCTAAATTTTAACTCTTCACATCAAAATTATCAAATATTTGAAAAATATCAAGATTAATACATTTCATAAAAACTCGTTCAATTTGGTACCCTAATTATTATCTCAATTTTATTTTAAGGTAGTGAACCTTCAAGCTATGTAAAAGTATTTTATTGGTGAATGGTAGTCACAAAAACTTTCATAACATGTTTACGACATATCCATTTGATATTAAATCTAGAACACACATTCTATGTTATATTTTATATCACTAATCCAAATTTATAATTCTAATTATTAATTAAGATATTTTGTATGATCATGAACCTTCTATAGACTGGATAAATGTATTTTTTGGTTGAATGACAATTAAAAAAAAATTCATAAATTTGGTCTCTCTTATCTAATTGAGAAAAAATAGGAACACTTATTGTATACTAATTTTACCATCACATTTGAAAATTTAGTGACCTAACTCATATCATTGGTATTTTGGAAGGTCATGAACCTTCTACCTACTAATGAAGTCATAGCCTAAAAATTTATCCATAAATTTTTCATGGTAACTTAAATTGGTATGAAATTTTGTGTACATATTTTAGGAGTCATATAATATGAACCCAAAAAATTCATCATATAATTACATATTTAAAATTAACACAAGGAACCCTCTAATTATTTTAGCATTTAGTATGGCTTCATAGTGAATCCAAATGATTTGAAATTTTGTATATAGGTTTTAAGTGTTATATTTTATGATCTAACCAAGTTTCAAAATATATTTCATTCTAAATCATTACCAAAAATAAGGATAACTTCAGCTAGTGTAATAGTCATTATGTTTATATGGTATCTCCAAATGATTTAAAAATTATCATAAATGTTGTGTCATATCCTATGATCTCACAAAATTTCATCAACTAATTATTACCATAGTTGAATAATCATTTATGACAAGTTTTTATGACTTAATAGTCTCTACAGACTAATAGAAATAATCAAAAGGTCTATATGCTTTCTATGGTAAACTAATAATTTTGAAAAATGCTTCAAATAGGTAAATAAGCTCAAAAAAATAAGGCCATATCCCATAAATTAAATAAAACACATTGTGCTATGTTGTTGGTTGATGCAATATTATACGAACCCCAAGATGCTCTTACATCAGACACCTGACATTTATAAAATGTGAAATCCTACTAAAGTAGATCAAATAAGTAAAAAATATATTCTTTTGGTCATGAGGAAAAGTGATCATGGCATCCCCTTCCAGCATACCAATAAAATAAGATGTTTGTTATTATTTTCTCTTATGAAATTTGCATATCATACATGATATTTTTCATTCTCTTCTCTTCATATTGATGATCTCTCTCATCCTTGTTTTATTTGACTCATCACAATATCTCTACTTTATGGGATTTGACCCACCATCATCTGTCCTCCTCTACCAAAGGCTTGACCAACTATCATTCAACACACATGTGGCATTAAACCCACTCTAATCCATCCATGATTAATAAGAATATATTTAATTCAAATCATTCTCCCATGTACAATAAAACCCATCATAGAGTAACCACATATTACTAAATCCCACTTGGCTTCTTTAACACATTATCTAGCTAATTGTTGTCCATAAATTAAGGAGTTTTATTCCATAAACACAATCATATTGACATTACCTTGATATGATACCACTTACTATATACATGAAATAATAGGAACCATTTAAGGTCTACCTTTATTTTTCATGTTACATGGATTTCAATATCCATGGACACACATGCACAATTTTTCAAACTAATAACTATCACATAACAAAGACTATATTAATACATTTCATGAAATAGAATACAAATCATGCTACTGAACACACAATCACACTCAAAAAATCCTATATAATATTATTTATTTACATGGAAGAGTTATGTACTCTCATACAAGTCTTTTTAAACTGATACAAATCTTTATTCTACTAATGGAGAGTTTTACTCCTTATCTTGTCTCTCTCCCATAAAACAGCTTAAAAAACCTCCTTTATTTCCCTCCTAAATTCATCTTAACATCCTCAAATTCATGGGGTGTTTATAAAACTTCCATAACATCAACATAATGTATAATAATCAAGTGGACTTCAAATTTTAAGATCCACACCTAAATGTCAAAAACTATCATGTGATGTTTAAGATTAAGGACAGTTAGAAAAACCACCATAACCTCAACATTGTTAATAAAATGGATACAAAATATTAAAAAAATATCTTATAATGCATTTTACATCACCCCTCCAAATTTTATCATCTAAACATTAACACATGTTACCATAATTTACTACAAGTAAATAATAACATTACCAATTGATGTAGACTACAAATGACTTTTCCATGAAGAATGAAATATACTAAAACTTCCACAAATTTAGCTTTGTACATAGAAATAACTTACAATTTTAAACATATAAATATTACTACATTTCTTATAAATGTAATAAATTTTATAACCTAATTCGTAATGCATCTCTACTGCAAGATTATGAACTGTCAGGATACATAAATGCATTTTATGGCTTTGTGACAGTCATAAACACTATCATAACATCTATTAAACCTATCCAATTGAGATAAATTTTTTAACACACATTATATGATATATTTTATATCTTTGATCCAAATTTGGCATCTAATTTTTAACACTAATATTGTACACAATCATGAACCTTTTATAGACTAGACAGATACATCTTCTAGTTGAATGACAATTATAAAAGCTATCATAACTTTGGTGCCACTTATATTATTAAACTTAAATTTGAAACACATATTTTAGAATAAAATTACTATCACCGCTCAAATTTATTTACCTAATACATAAAAAAACTATTCCACAAGGTTATGAACCTTCTACCTAGTAATGAATGCATAGACTAAATGAAATAGCCACAAATTTTTTAAAGTAATTATAAATGGTTTGAAATTTTCTACAGATATTTTAGGATTAAAATTATATAAACCCATAAAATTTCATCATCTTATCAAATTTTAAACATTACCTCAAGTAAAGAACCCCACTGTAAATGAGATGTAGGTGGGTTGGTTAAGTATCTTGGTTATTTTAAGCCCCACCCAAGATCAAATATATGGAAAGCCATATGAGGATGGTTATGGCCAAAGATTATATTATTGGGGATGTTAATTTCCATTGGTTATTATTGAGGCCATAAGTAGCCATTATTGGTATTCTTAGGCCAGTTTTGGCCATTATTGGTATATCTAGTATATGTGATAGATGATCACTTAGGGATTTAGCCCAAAATTATGTCCTAGACTAGTTCTAGCTCTGATCAAAAGTTAATATATATCAAAAAATTAAGGAGCCTATTAAGGATGTAGATTTTACCCTAGATGGAAGTAAAAGTGTTTAGGTCCCATTTACAAATCTAGCTCAACATGGGACTAACCCAAAAGTATGGATATCATATAATGGGGTTATACCTTTAGGATTTTTAATGAGGATAGCTCCTCTAATACATCATTTCATCTCATTCCAACTACTAGAACCTACTAATTACCTAGGAAAAGAGATAGAGGGATAACATGAAAGGGAAACCTAAGCTAAAGATGGTGATATACCTAAGTTATGGTTGATACACTCTATTTGACTCTTAAACACTAATGAAATAAATAAAAGACTAGATCTAGGATTCTAAATATCTGTCATACATCAGTGTTTCATGAAGATGTTCACCAAATGATCAAAAATTGAGGGAAACAATAGAGAGGTCTAATGTAAGACACTAACCAGTCATAGTATCCACATGTGAGTTGCAATAAAAATATGTAAAACAATAAACTTGACCTACATAATAATATGAACTAATAACTAGGTGAGATCAAGACTTGACAAGGGAGAACAACTCTACCACATATATAAATCTAACATGTACTTAATATAACATAACAATGAAATCTAAAATAATCTTGTATTCATCTTAAGAGGTTACAAACTCCATCTTGGTATATTTTAGTCATGCCCAAGAGAGGGAGTAGAGGGATATTGAGAGGATCCATTTTTTGGCTTAAAAGCCTCTATATATAGCATAAAGAGAGAAAGAGAGATGGTAAAAATGTATAAAAGATTGGAGAAAGAGTCCTAGTCATCAAGACATGTGGTGGTAATTCATTGATTTCTTGATATAGGCATGAATTCATCTAACCAACTAGCCTTTTCTTAATCCAATAGTCTTTGAGCTCCTCTCATCGGCTACAAGATCCCACTAGAATTTAAGGGTTTGTTATGCATGATAACCAAGTCTACATAAGTAGTTTCAATGATCTTAATTTCTTCTCCAACTACCAACTCACCACCTTGGGACCTTAATCCCACTTTATGTGTTCATGAGGATAAAATCCTTAGATAAACTAACAAAGCCATGTTATGAATGGAAGTTGGTACTTATTTTTTTGATGATGGGGCCGTGTCAACATATGAGACCCTTTGCATTAATCACATATCTACTCCATTTCTATCATACATCTATTTTATAGACATAAAACCAATTTCAAACTATCATTTTTCCTATACTCACTATATTAATGACACTTTATTTGATGGTTGGTTCCTATTTGGTTTAATCTAGAACCCTACTCAAGCTTTATCCTTATATATTATCTTTGATTAGGTGGAAACCTACCCCTTCAACCTTTATCAAAATTTCTATGATCAGACCTTTATTTAATTAGTCATCAAAATTGACTCAGATTATTAACTTATTGACTCATCTTGTATCATCGATCCTGATCTGTATGATCAAGTGAGAACCATCGATCCTGCCCTTTACTTTTAAATCCCTATTTGAGATGGTGTAACTTGGTATCCCCATGTTTTCAATTATGATCCATTATTAGTCTACTTATTTTACATGCTTTTTCCACATGGTGGCTTCTAAAATACGTGGCCTTTTGACTTAATTGTGTGTTGTTGATCCACTTGGTGTGATTATAAGCCAACCATTAGATCTATTGGAACCCACTATTTGAAATTCAAAGGCTAATTTTTGAACTCAAAATTTTGCATTCATATAATTTTTAATTGATGTCTATGGGAACATCAATGATGTTTACGTGACCATCAATCTTTAGACCCTGATGCATGACCACTAACCCTAATTTTGACACTTGTGTAAATGTCACTCTACTAGATCATAAATTTCCCAAGCTATTTTTTTAGAGATTTTAATTGATTTTTTTTTTAGCTTTATGTCTCAACCACTTAATCCAAAGTAAATTATTTTTATCTCTTTTGCATGAAACAAAATATTTGGGTAAATTATCATGAGATAATTGGGTGAAAGAATTAATTTTACCTTATCTTTGCATTGAATAGCTTATTATAGATAAATGTTCAATAGAATTCATATCTTCTAGATTTATGCTTGCAGATAAAATGCCTAAGATAAGGTCTTTTGGAAACTATCACAAATAATTTTTCTAAAATAATTTGGACTTAGTGTTTTCATGGAACATTTTTTCTAAAATAAACTATTTCCTTGAGATTTTATCTTTATGACTTTTAATTTCAAATGAAATTTATGAACCTTCGATACTTTTTAATCTAAAACTTTGTCAAAAAATGAACCTTCATAACTTTTGTATGACACTTTTCCAAAAAATGACCCTTCAAAACTTTTGTATATGACACTTTGTCAAAAAATGACCCTTCAAAACTTTTGTATCAGGGCACTTTGTTGAAGAATGACCCTTGAGGAAAATTATCAAAATAATTTTCCCAAAATAAATGACCTTTAGGATTTTACTACGTACAAAATTTCCACAATAATTTATGTCTTTGGGCCTTTTGTTTTTAAACAAAATGTCCAAAACAATTCCCAATTATTAGTCAAAAACCCCAAAACAAATTTCTCAAAAGAATGAACACTTAGTCACATAAAGGTCCAAGAGAAAAAATCTTTATCCCTATAAATTTTGAAATAATTCCCAAGTAAATACTTAGCCAAAAAAGTGTTTTGTACTTAGATTTTTAAAATCTTATACAATCTTGTAAACTTGTATTAGGACTTTGAATGCTCACAATGACTTTCTAATGCTTGTATACTTGTCCCTAACCTTTGATTTATTTGAATAAAATAAAACCTGATTGTATCCCTCCATTTTCACTCCTGAGTCAACTTCTAAGCCATTTGATCAACTCATTCCATTTAAAAGCTTTCTCATATGTTCAAACCAAGCAAAAGTTTGGTATATTGGCCTAAAATGGCTGACATTTTTGGTGACTCATAGGGAAGCATGTCTTCTATTCTTGGAAAACCCAAACCATTTTCCTTGTATAAACCTATTATGATCTCATCATCATAAACATTTGCATTATCCTCTTCAGGTTGTTTTATGACTAAAAGCTCTTGCTCTATCCTTTGTAGAACAATCTCTTTATCTAATATGGAGATGGTGGGAGGGTGAATAAGTTCACCTTACTTACAGCTTATGAAAGTATCCTTCCAGCTAGCGAATTTGAATTTAACCTCATTTTTTGAAAGCCTTTATAAATTAAATTTAATGAGGGAAAAAGTGTATGAAGTAGCCACTTTTTCTTGAATCCATTACTAGACCTCCATGACTAATACCTCCTTCTTCCATTTCTACATGCCTTCCTTAAATGAACTCCATGAGGGGAATGTGCAAGAAGCAACCCCTTTTTCTTGATTTTGACTCTCTTCCTCTTTCCTCATTTTTATCTATAAGTCCTTGACTTGTCTATTTATATTCTCTTGAAATAGCTTCTCTTTAAGATGGCTAGTGGCTTCATGGAGGCAAGGAATAGAAGAAGACTGTTAAGGAGGGATGAGAGACGTTTGAATAGGTTTAGATCCTCCTTTAACTTGGGCTCTCAAATATATATTTGTCTCACTTTACCCATCCCATGACTTCACCACTTGATTTCATCTTAGAACCTTGAAGGAATTCATAAGGGGTTATTGAGGAATAATGGAGTCTTGGACATCAACAACAAACTATTTCACAATAGTCCCCTTCTTTATTTGAAATCTTTATTGGATTGAAATCCCAAAATGGAAGGTCTGTGATACACATGAAGAATCACTTAGGATTGCCCTTTGGGGAAGAATGGGTGGCACATATGAAGGCTAAGGTGGTGCATATGAGGACACAAGGTTTTCAAGGTTAGACCTAATGTTCTCTAAGGCTTTTTAGATTATCCTAAAAGATTTGAATGTAACCACCTACATCCAACATCTCACCTATGAGATTTTTCTAGTTTTCCCTCTCAATAGGTTCCCATTCTTCTTTAACTTACTAATATAAACCCCTCACATAATAGATCTGGTTAGTAAGGACATCTTGGCCATAATAATTTTTTGAGTAAAACTATAGTGTATCCTTATTAAGTCTCACTAAAGTTAGCCTATGTGCTGGTATGGATGGCTTATGATAGGGTTGATGAGGAACAATATTATGATGGGTTTGTTGTTTATATGGAGGATCAGGGAAATACTCTTGCCTAAATGACTAATGTTGGTCCTCATATTACTAGTGAGGATCATGAGAAAGGTAAGATCCATTCCCTTGATAATAAATATCATGGGAAAATTGACAAGGGTCCACATATTTTTGATATAAATCTTGGTAGGGTGGATGAGGATCATATTGGGGATACTAATAAGGAGGTGGATAATAGGGATATTCACCATAGTTTTTCATATTAACCTCATATATTAAATGAGATGTTGGAGCTAACTAATTTTTTTAATGAGTCATGCTTCATTTTTTCATAACCAGAAGCTTTGATTCATAATTTTCATTGGTGTTAACTTGATTTCTTCCAAAAAATTAGTAAAGAAAAGACACCAAGATCTTCCCTCTCTTTTGGACCTTATCCTAGTGGGTGTGCCATAACTATTAAGGATGTAGATTGTACCCTAGCTAGAATCAAAAGTGTTCAGGTCTTATTTCCATATCTAACTCAACATGGGACTAACCTTAGGCTATGGGTATCCTATAATAGGGTCAAACCTCTAGGATTTTTAATGATGATATCTCCTCTAATGCATCATTTGATCTCATTCCCACTATTAAAACCTAATAATGACAAATGAAAAGGGAGAAAGGGATACCATGAAAGGGAAACCTAGGCTAAAGATGGTGATGCACCTAAATTATTGTTGATCCACTCTATTTGACTCTTTAACACTAATGAAACAAGAAAAAAACTAGATATGGGACTCCAAATATATGTCCTACATTAATGTTTCATTAATAGGTTAAACAAATGATCACAAGTTAAGGAAAATGATGGGAAGGTCTAATTCAGGACACTAACTAGTCATAGTATCCACAAATGGGCTATAATTAAAAGATGTAGAACATTAAACATGATGTGCACAACAAGATGAACTAGTAACTAGGTGAGATCAAGACTTGATAAATGATAACATATCTACCACATGTAAATCTAACATGTACACACTATGCCATAATAACAAAATCTAAAATAGTCTTGTGTTCATCTCAAGAAGTTACAAACTCCATCTTGGAAAATTTTATTCATTCCTAAGAGAGGGAGTAGAGGGCTATTGAGAAGATCAATTTTCTGGCTTAAAATCCTCTATATATAGAATAAAGAGAGAAAGAGAGATGGATATAATGTATAAAAAAGTGGAGAAAAAGATTCCTAGTTATTAAGACATGTAGTGGTAGTTCATTGATTAATTTTTATAGGCATGCCTTCCTCCAGCCAACTAGACTTTTCTTTCTCTAATAGTCTTCAATATCCTCTCATTGGCTATAAGATCCGAATACAATATAAGGGTTGTTTTTATGCATGATGACCAAGTATACCTAAGTGGAATCAATGTTCTTAACTACTTATCCAACTACCATATGACCACCTTTGGACCCTAAGCTCACTTCACATGTTCATGATGATCAAATCTTTGGATCTTGAAAATGATAGATCCATGATATGAGTTCTAGTTAATACCTATTTTATCAATGATGGGGCCATGTCGATAGATGAAACCCTTTGCATTAATCACATCTCTATTTTATTTACATCATAGGTCCATTTTATATATGGAAAAGAAATATCAAACTATTGTCTTTCATATAGTCATTATATTAATGACACTCTACTCAATGTTTGGTTCTTATTTGGTTTAATCTAGATCCATTATCAAGCTTTGTCCTTGTACATTCTCTTTTATCATGTCAAAAACTACCCCTTCAAACTCTATCAAAAGTCCTAGGCTTGAACCTTTATTTAATTAGATATCAAAATCAACTTGGATTATTGACCTAATGACTCATCTCACACCATCAATCTTGATTTGTATGGAGTGCAAGACATCAATATTGGCCTTGACTTATCAATCCCTATACAAGTTAGTGCTACTTGGTAGCCCTATGTTTGCATTTAATATCTACTATTAGTTTGTCTACTTTATGCACTTGTGTTATGTGGTGGCCTCTAAGCTCCTTAACCTTTTGACTTTCTCACATGTCATTGATCTACTTGGTATGATTAGACACCAATTACTAGGTCTACTAGGACCCACTGTTTTAAATCCAAAAGATACTTCATCATCTATTAATTTGATGTTCATGCAACCATTAACTGATGACTATAGGAACTTTAATGACATCTACATGATTATTAATCTTTGGACCCTGATGGATGAAAATTTAGCTTAACTTTGACACTTACATAAACATCACTCTGCTAGATCACAAATTCCTTGGGCTACTTCTTTCAGATCTTTTACTATACATTTTTACCAGCTTTGTGTCTCAACCACTTTCTTTGAAGGAAATTGTTTATGGCTCTTTTTTGTTAGATAAAATTTCTGAGGAAATTGTCATGCGATAATTGCCTGAAAGAATTAAGTCTACATTTTCTTTTCCTTGGATAATTTCTTACATTAAAATGTCTAATAAAATTCATATGGTCAAGATTTATGCTTGTAAACAAAATATTCAAGAGGAGGTTGTCTTAGAGAAAATTGTCATGAATAATTTATCTAAAAGAATTTGGACTTATCTTTTTTTCAAAACATTTTTTTGAAACAAACTATTTCCTCATGCTTTACTCTTTAGGACTTTTGATTTTGAATGACATTTGTGACTATTCAGGACATTTTTATAGGACATTTTACTAAAAAATAACCCTCTAAAGCATTTGTATAAGACACTTTTCCTAAAAACAACCCTTAGAAACTTTTGTATAGGACACCTCGCCAAAAAATGACCCCTTCAAACTTTTGTATCAAGGTACTTTGCTAAGGAATGACCTTCAAGAAAATTGTTAATAAAAGTTTTTTGAAATAAATGACCTTTAGGATTTTATGAAAGATGAAATTTCCACAATAATTTGTGTCTTCGAGCCTTCTATTTCAGAAAAAATGTATGAAACAATTCTTGATGCTTAGTCAAAAAACCCAAAACAAATTTCTCAAAAGAATGAAAACTTAATCAATTAAAACTTTGAAAGAATTCCCAAGTAAAGACTTGGCCAAAAAAGGGTTTTATACTAAGCTTTTTGAAATCCTATAGGATATTATGAACTTATGTTTAGACTTTGAATGCTTACAATGACTTTACAATGCTTTTACAACTTGTCCCTAACCTTTGAACTATTAGGACAGCATAAAACCTACTTGGATCCCTCCATTTGCACTTATAATCTTGATTCTAAGCCATTTGATCCACTCATTCGATTTAGAACCTTGCTCATCTATTTAAACTTGGAAAAAAGCTTGGTATATGGGCCCGAAATGGCCAAAAGAACCATCTTGATAGTATAATAGTTAGAATGCCTTTGCATTGAGTCTAAATGATCTAACATACTATATATATGTTTATAATTTTTAGGTTATATGATTCTACTAATTTTTAGTAACTAAATACATTTGCATCATTACCAAAATTAAATATTTTTTTTTTATAGTTTAATAGTTATTATATTTATGTAGTAGATCCAAATGGTCTAAAAATTGTACAAATGTTGTAAGTGTCATATTATATAACCTCACAAAATTTCATCAAATAATTACTACCATAGTTGAATAATGATTTATAACATGTTTTTGTGACTTAACAGTCTCTCTAGATAGATAGAAACAATCAAAAGGTCTCCATACTATCCATAGTAAAGGAATAATTTTGAAACATCATTCAAAGAGGTAAGAAATATTAAACAAACAAGGCCACAACATATAAATAAAATAGTACACACCACACCCTATTCTTTGGTTTATGTAATATTACATGAACCTTGGGATGTTCCTTCATCAACTAAGATGGGAGGAGAAATAAAGCATCCCTACTACTACAGACCTAGGCCTAAGAGAACATAGTGATAGATTCACTACTACAGATATAGTGATAAAGTGAATGATATGAGAGTACATATTATGGATGGGATATGGTTTATATTGGATGACATGGTCATCTCAAAAACCTAGCTTTATAAAAATGGGCTTTAGATGAGATATATGGAACAAATAATACCAATTTTTTTTATAAGGGGTTCTAATTGTCCAAGTAAATTATGTGTAATTTTTATCTATGTAGATATTATGTTTAATTTCATGGGGTAGATATATTTTATAATAGAGAGATACATGCTTTATAGGATGTTTTGACAGTTTGGTGTTCAATAAGTATTCCAACAACACATGTTTTTGTTAGAGTATCTAGGGAGGTACCATAATGTTGGCCTAGGATGGATTTTAAATTTACCAAAATTGACTGTTTGATGTTACAAGATACTCTATGGGATGAGTAGAGGGGTGTGTGAGATGTCATATTTTTAGATGGATTTGGTGCTTGGTGGGCATAGTTTATGCCAAAGAGACTGACCATTCTTTCATAGAGCCTAAAAGCACTACAATAGAGGATTGGGGACATTGTGAGGGCCTTTCCCAAATGGAAATGATACAGTTAAGTGAAAATTAGTGTCTATCAATGTTAGCATGGTAGAGATGGATGTCAAGGAGGTAGATCACTAGGAAAAGGTGGTAGAGATAGAGGCCAAGGATGTAGATGACTGATATTTTTTGTAGACTCTCCTAGGTAGAATATTAGTTTTCTCAACATGTATCTAATTATATAGGTAGTGATCACATTACCCTTTAGGTATCCATGTTATATTTAGACAACTACAGAGTTGAAGATGGAAATCATAGTGGTGGAACCATTATGCACACATGGTGGAGATGGGGCTAGGGTAGTATGGCTAGAGATGTCACTAATGGATGATACCTTAATTGATAGCCTTCAAAAATATATATCCACTAGGGTGATAGAGATAGCCTGACTTAAGTGTATAATGGTGATCCATTAAGTGTATATTATAGTGATGGATGTCAATGTGGTACAACATGTAAATAAGCTGAGCTAATTGATAGGAGAGTTAAAGAGGTAAGATGGTAATGTGGTAGTGAAATATGCTAAGATATAGAGGATATAAGGAGAGAGGAATAAAAATGGGTAGATGATCAGAGGATATACATAGAGATAGACATAAAGTGTGTAGCGTTGATCACACCTAGTATTTAAAATTACATGTCATACATGATGAGTGTTATGCAACAATCTACATATTTCAAGGTTTTATATGATAGTGTCATATTATTAGATCAAAGGGTTCCTTCTAAGATTCTTATTATTGCCAAAAATTAGGAGGATATTTATCTAGGATAGTGAGGATAGTGTCATCTTAGTGATTACTTTTAAAACCATCATAGCATTTAGTGGGCACCATGTTGGAGGTATAAACATTGAGTTTGGGGTGAATCAATGGTGTAAGATATTTAAAAATTCAATTTTAATCCTTTAAAACTCTTAATAAATGAACATAAGATTCATAAATAATACAAGATGATCATAACAATGAATAAGAAAGATGATGTAATATCACACATTACATAAGATGTATGTGGGAAACCATCTTAGGGAATAAAACCCACTCTCAATATTTCAAACACATGAACTACTTGTCATATAAGATGATCACAAACATGAGACCTTTTAGTGGAGCACCCACTTCATAAGGCAAACCCACCCTTAACTATGAATAATCACCCACTTTTTTTATATGTTGAGTAACAACACAACACCTTATGAAATGAATAAGTCTAGACATTTGATTTCATTTCAATCTAACTATAGAAACAATGTGTAACACATTTCTTTCCACTCATCACACACACTGAAACTTGATCATACAAGAAATGCATCTAAAAAAACCTTTTGGATCTCTCTTATCTTATTTGCTTATCTTCAATCTAATTTTTAATTTAGTCTAACCTTTTATCACACTCCCTTTGATCTATTTACTTCCTATCTATCTTCTACTCTCTCAACACATTCACATTCAAGTATAGAAATCAATACCTTGGTCTTCACTCTTTATAGAGTCATCATGAATAACAACATCTAGGTTGGACATAATACTTACCTCCATCCTTAAGATGTCTAACATGCTAATACAAAGCTCACGTTCTTCCTCACGGGTTGGCCATAACATCCACAGTTCACACTTAAGTAGCTACATCTTTCAATAAATCCTTAGTAACCCTTATAGGTCTCATGTAGACATATTACCATTTTATCACTTCATTAATAAAATTAAGAACACAATATTGATTTTAAATACATGGGTCCACTCCACATGACCTCTAAAACACACTCGAATTATTACTCCCACAAAAACACTCTTATATTAAAGCACAAATTGTTTAAACATTATTTTCTACATATAATCACCATGAACAAATATACAATAAAATTTGGAGATTAATAAATTTAAATATAAATATATTTAAACCTTCTAACTAGATTCTCTAGATGCACCTTGAAATCTTCTTCAACATATCTTTTTACTCCATCATCAAATTCTACCTGGATCAAAAGATATAGTTCAAAACCTATAAACTAGTTTTCCAACACAAATTGGAACATTTAAATTTGAATGGTAATTATGTAGATACTAAACATTAGACACATTGACCTCATCTCATTCTCCCTAGAAACTTTGAACAAATACACAATTTCAATCTCCTTATAATTAGTTTTCTCTTTAAGTTTCAATCACTCATCATTGATCTTAGATCCTCACTCACACAATCATTCCACTTGGAAGCTCTACATGCCTTTTACACACTTTGACTATTTGACTCAATGTACTCCATTGATATCTATCTATATGAATACTCACATATTTTTGATCTTTTATCAACTTAATGAGATTAATACACATGTCACTTGTACATTCCTTCTAAGCATCCTTTAACATATTGACTTCATGTGCATTGTTGGATCACTAATGATAAGATTGCATGCTCTATTGGATCCTTATCTCATTAGATTAAATTCTCTCATTTATATCTATGATCTGATTAACACTCACATATATCTTTGATATTGTAAATTTGGATAAGTATGGAAACTTAGTAAATTTTTTTTGAGAATCAAACTTTGTACATTAATATATTTTTCTACACTCCATGTCCAAACCTAAAATTTGAACCATATGATCTCCTCACATAGGGGAATCCATCCATATATCAAAATACTCCTAAAACCTTCATATGTTTTAAATATGACATCATCAAAATGCTTACTCATCTTTATCTATCAATATGACTACTTAAACCTAGACAATCAAATGACTCTTATGATGAATTTTGTTCACTTCCATTATCACTATAACCACACAAAACACACCATAGGATATTTAAAACATGTCCATACCATAAATATCATCCATCAATTACCTTACTATGTCAAACACTCTCCAAACCATCAATAGGATGACTTTGTCATTAATGCACTAGTACCACATGCTCTCTTTGACATTAATGACAATCAAACATCAATGACTATGATAAAAAATAACCCCCTTTATCACTGATGGAAAAACTCCTTCAAAATGACTTCATTTTAACATTTATTTCATTTGAGCTCCTTCATTCTTATCTTTCTCCCTTTTGACATTAATGATAGAGGGTTTCTTCTTTAACATGCAAATAATCATTCATCAACATCATGTATGCATTCAAATAGTTAATTAATATACTCAAGATACTTATAATATTTAAATCATATGAATCAATTATTCCCCGTTTGACATGCACCAATCTAAACTTGGACTTCTCTAATCCTTGGACCTGACAAACTACTCATAGAGCTTAGAAATCTCTCTTAACATTATGTACATCTATTCAAGACTCTCAAACTATCTGATTTATCTCCCACTAACTCCATGATCTATCCTAACTATATCATCTTCAATTAGTCTTCTCAATGAACTAGGTATATCATCAATACTTCAAACACTATCCACAAATAGTTTATATTTTTATGAAACCACCAAAATATCTCATATCTTTATTAGGTCAACTTAAACATCTGAGGTAGACATGAATATCTCTCATATGGATCTCATATAAAAAAAACCTTTTATCCTCTACAAGCCATTTTGGTTAAGAACCTTTTCAAAGCACTCTCATGAAACCCTATCATCTTCAAAACACTATGAACTACATGACATACACAACTTGTCACATACAAAATCTAAGACCTTATTCATGATATCAAAAATATGACAACACATTATCCACCAACTCAAACGACATTTTAATGATTCATAGACAAGGATATGACTCCCAATATTTGTCTTAGATACTCAAATGTGTCCTTTATCAAAGGTTAGATATAATGTATGTAAGTTGTTATTTTGTAGACACATATTCTAATTTAATAATTTTATTACTTGATTTTTATCTTAAGAAATGATAGATAATAAAAATGTGCTTAGTTTTTGAGTGCATAATATAATTCTTAGAGATATTAATTACACTAGTATTGTCACAATAGATAGGACAAGGTCCATTTCGTCTTACCTTATAATCTTCCAAGGTTTGTTTCATCCACATTACTTGAGTACAATAAGAAACAACATCTATATACTCAACTTATATACTTGATATAGATACAAAGGATTTCTTATTGCTCAGACAAGACACCAACAATTCACCCATGAAGAAGACACCAACACTCGTACACCTCTTATCATCTACACATCCTACCTAATTTGCATCAGTGTATGTCTTTAATGTAAATTCTTTACTCTTGGGGTACCATAACCATACTCTTTTTTATTATTGATATATATTAAGATAATTTTGACTTCTTTGGAGTGAGATTCTTTGGGATCAACTTGAAACCCTCCTACAAGGCCCACTAGTTGCATGATATCAAGCCTTGAAGTAGTAGAGTATAATAGACTTCCAATCATGGATCTATATAAAGTTTGATAAATTTTTGGTGAGTCATCTTGTTTATCCCACTTGCATCTAGTGATCATTGGAGTAATCATTAGCTTACAATCCAACATGTTAAAATTTCTTATCATATATTCAATGTATTTTACCTATCAAATGAATATCCCTTTGTTAAATTAGTTAATTTTTAATCCTAAGAAAAAATAATGTTCTCCCAACATTGACATTTCAATAACAGTCTTCATAGCATCTATAAACTCTCTACTAATGTATTAATTGTTAGAACCAAATATTATGTCATCAACATAGACAACTGCTAGTAACTAATGAGTGTTATCTATCTTGATATATAAATTACTATCAAATACCCCTCTTTTGAAGCGTTGGCTTCATATATACTTGTCTAATATATCATAACAAGATCTAGGTGCCTTTTAAAGTCCATATAAAGACTTATTTAGTTTATAAAAATAGTCCTAATTAATTTTCATTAAAAACCTCTAGGTGGATCAATATAAACTTCTTCATCCAAGTTGACATTAAAAAATGTAGATTTCACACCATTTGGTAAACTTCAAAACCATTGAACCTTGTATATGATAGAAAGAGTATAATTTCTTCCATTATTTCTATAAGAATGAATGTCTCATAAAAATATATCCCTTCAACTTAAGAATATCCTTTACACACCAGTATAACCTTATTTCTTGTGACCTCTCCTTTCTTATTCACTTTAAAACCCACTTACTTCCTTTCACATTTTTGTCTTTTGGCCTAGGAACCAAATCCCATGTTTCATTTTTTACTATTTGATAAAAATCCTCCTCTATAGAGAATGTCTAATTATCATCTTTGCTATATTTTAAGAATGTTTTAGGTTTAATCTTGGATTACAAAGTTGTGTCTTATTGATTCTAATTGATCAACCTTCTCCTTCTAGTATGAAAACTAACATTCACATATCTAGTAACTTGGGAAAGTGGATGATCCTTTTGTATTCTCCTAGAAGGGGATTTACTATCATATCTTACTTCTTCCTTTTCATCATCTAATTGATCAAAGTATGCTTTCATTATTTTAAATAACATCTTTAGTAGTGTCAATTGTCTATCTATAAGCTAGGATTCTTGATGTCACCTGCCTCTTCAACTCTCACATTATAGCTTTCAATAACTTTGTGGAGTCTCTTATTGAAACATATATAAGCATAACTTATAGAGGAATAAGCCAAGAAGATGACCTCATCAAATATTCAGTCAAATTTTCTAAGATTTTTTCCTTCTTATTGATAAAACACTTGCTCCCAAACACTCTAAAGTGTGTGGCATTAGCTTCCTTATTTTTCCATAGTTAATATGAAGTCTTATCACCATTTAAATTAAATTATCATATATTTAAGATATAAATAGAATTATAAGCAGCCTCTTTCCAAAAACCATCTAAAAGTTTGGAATCTTTAAGCATGGTTCTAGTTATCTCTTGGATAGTTATGCTTTTCCTTTCAAATTATCCATTCTGTTGAGGTGTCCTACTAGTAGAGTATTAACTTATAATTCTTTGTTCCTCATAAAACTCATAAGACTAAAATTCACCTCCTTTGTCTGATCTTACACACTTTATTCTTAATCCTTTTTCATTTTCAACAAGATCTTTCAATGCTTTAAATATTCCAAAATCTTATGATTTCACTTAAAGAAAAAATATACAAATCATTCTAGTGAATTCATAGATTAGTAACATAAAGTATCTATTACCTTGAAAGCCTTAAGTTCTTATAGGTCCACAAAGGTCTGTGTGGATCAACTCTAGTGGTACTGTGGTAGAGTGCTCCTTAGATTTGTATCTTCTTTTGACTTGATTTCCATGAAGGCATGCCTTGTAGAGACTATGAGGAATCTTAGTGATTTTAGGCATATGCCTCACTAATCCTTTTAAATTGATACTTAAGAAAATATCAAAGTTATGATGTCCAAGTATTTTATTCCAAACCTATCTTTCCTCTAATTAACTCATGAATAACTTTTGATTATTAGATTCATGGAACACATACAAGCTATTTACCTTTTCAATATTTGCAACTAATTTTCTAGACTTGAAACTTCTCATTCACATTCTTTGTTATGAAAATTCACAACATTTCATTGTTTAAACATTTTGATAACACTTAGAAGATTGTGTTTCAAACCTTTTACATATAGAACATTTTTAGTTCTGTTATGACCATTATCCAAACTTATAGAGCCTTTCCCAACAATGTTAGCATAGTTGTTGCCACCAAAACTTACTAAACTTGAACTATGTTTTTTGAGATAAATAAACTTACTCTTGTCTCCTATCATATGCCTTGAGTATCTAATTTCTATGTACCAATTCTTGTTTATAACCTCTTGAGTATGTAAGGTAGTTTTTATAAACATGGATATTTCCTTTGAGTTCTACTCCTTTCTTTGAATGTTGGTTTTGTCCTTCTTGAACGATTTGATGGTGTTAGTAACTTGAAAGTCCTTTTTCTAAAAGTCCCTTTTGAAATACTTGGTTATATGTCCCTATTGATTGTAGTTATGTAGAGAACCTCATTTCTTCTCCTGGGAAAGTAAGTATAGTCCTTATATCTGTTACCATATTCATTACAAGTATAATAGTGTCCATTGAAAACATAACTATAGTTGTTCATGTTAATCACCCATTTTATTTGATCATCAATACCCCAAGACAACTCATTCACATATTATTTTGTATAGATGGACTTCTTATTGTCTTTGTAAAAATATAATCAACATAAGTCATAAATTTACATTCCAATTGATCCATTCTTTGATTCAAACTTGTATCAATCACAACTTGCAAATATTTTACTATTGCTTCTATTATTCCTTTTTATGTCTTTCCACTATCAATTCTTGCAAGCATATCATGACATATAGAGGAATTTAGGTCTAAATCTTTACTCCCTATCATGTTATTCAATCTTTCATAATTTTATTTTAGACATTCGTATTCTTCCCTTGAACCTCTGAGTTCTGATAAAGCACATATTAGTTTACCTTGAAGAAAAATATCATCTTCTTTGTCTTTCATTATACCCATGATCAACTTGAAGTGGTTAAACTTGTAATGAATATACTAATTTTTGGAGGTACAATCACTAACGGGGGGGTCAATTAGTGATGAAATATATTTTAAACTTCAATAATTATCCTTTCAAACTCTTAATCAATGACCATAAACATTCATAAAGCATACAATATGTTTATAACAATTAATAATAAATATGATACAATATCACACACATAACACAAGTTCTACATGGAAAACCCACTCTCAAGCCTACAAAAAAATAGACTACTTGTCCTATAAGATGATCCTAAATATGAGAGATTTTAGTAAAGCACCCACTTCACATGGATCACCCACCCCTAAGTATGAAAAAACACACTTTTTTTTCTATATGTTGAGCACCCACACAACACCTTATGAAATCAATAAATTTAGAACTCTGATTGCATTTCAATTTGATTGGAGAAACAATGTGTAACACCTTTATTTCAACTCATCACACACATTCAATCTTGATCATACAAGAATTGCATCCAAAAACCCCTTTTGGGTCTCTCTAGTCTTCTTTACTCATCCTCAATCTACTTTTTACTTCAGTCCATCCATTGAGCACAATCCCTCTGATCTATTTCATTTGTCTATATCTTCTACTCTATCAACACATTCATATTTAAGTCTAGAAATAAATACCTTGGTATTCATTTTTTACAAAGTCTTCATGAATAATAACATATAAGTCATCCATAATACTTGTCTTAAGCCATAAGACATATAACATGCTAATACATAGCTCAAATTCATCCTCACAGGTCATCCATAGCATCTATGGCTTACACTTAAGCAATTATGTCTTTCAATTATGCATTAGTAGCCCTTAAGGTCTCATGGAGACCTACCACGCTTTTATCACTTCATTAAGAAAAATAAGAACATAAGATCACTTTAAAATACATGCATCCACTCCACATGACCTCTAATCCATCTTCAAATGATTACTCCCACCAAAACACTCTTATGCTAAAGTACAAATTGCTTAAACATTTTTTTGTACATATAATCACCATGAATGAAAATAAAATAAAATTTATATATCAATAAATTCAAATAGATAGACATTCAAACCTTATAAATATATTCTATGGATGTACCTTGAAGTCCTCTTTAACTTTTATTTTTACTCCATCATCAAATTCTACATGTATCAAAAGATATAGCTCAAAAACTGTAGATTAGTTTTCCCTCACAAAATTTGAATATTTAAAGTACTTTGGTCATTGTGCAGATATTAAACATTAGACACACTGACCTCATCTTGTGCTCCCTAATTTTTTTTATTGAATACACACCATTAATCTCCTTATAATTAGCCTAGTCTTTAACTTATAATCACTCATTATTGATATTAGATCCTCACTTCCATGATCGTACTACTTGGTAGCTCTATGTGCCTTCTACACACATTGAATATTTAATTCAATGCACCACATCGATCTCCATTTGTATGAACACTTTCATGCCAAAAATCTTCTATCAACTTAATGAGATTAAAACGCATATCACTAGTGCATTTTTTTTGAACATCTTTTGACATATTTACTTCACATGCACTATTGGATCATAAATAACTAGATTATGTACTCTATTGAATCCTTATCCAATTAGATTATATTATTTCCACTATATTTGTCATATAATTAATTCTCATTGTAGATATTCAATAATTCAAATTTGGCTAAGTATGGAAACTTAGTATATTTTGTCTAAGAAGCCAACTTTGTACCTTAATAACTTTTGTTGTGGTCCATGTCTAGACATGAGATTTGAACCATATGATCTAATCACATATGAAAATCCATACATGTATCAAAATACTCCTAAAACCTTCACACATGTGAAATATGACATCATTAAACTACTTACTTAGCTTTATCTATTAAGATGACAACTTGAACCTAGACACTCAAATGACTATTCTGATGAATTATGTTCACTTATATTAGCACTCTATTGATTCCTATAAGTGTATCAAAGGTGATCTTAGTGTTTAAATAACACTTATCATTTTAGAACTCAAATAATTTAGAGCATAAGTAGTATGTTGTGGTAATATAGTTACCTATAATGAAATAGCGACAAAGCAATTGAAATGTTCCACAATATTTATAAAACTTGGTGGTTGGGAGAGACTTTGGTATTCTAAACAATATTTGAAAAAATGTAGTAATATATACTAATATTAGTGAGTTATGATCAAATTTTAATTTAAGACTAATCTATGTAGATATTTATAATGAAATTTAAACTAAAGTGATCTGGTTAAAAAATAAGTATAATGGTAGGGTTAGGAAGAGAGAAAAGTGTTGTTGATTTTCATCTTAGACATCATGACAAAGTTCAAGTGTTTCTCAAGCATGCACTTAAAACTAATATATTAAATAAAAATAGCTTAATCTTGAATTATAACATATGTCAGCCAAACTTCTAAGGAATATAAGACACAATGCAAATAAGAATCATATTTACTTTAAAGTTTTACTCCTTTAAGTAGATAGTTGATGCAATTATACAAATACAGAGCAAAATAAAATTAAGAAAACTTACTAACCTTCAATTAACTTATAATATGCATAAGTTAACAATTCTGCATTCACAAGATGATTGCTAAGAATTTCAAATAAGCAGTCAAATCTAAGATTTAGAACAAACAATTAAGAGAGAAGATGAATAATAATTCACACAAACAAGATCAGAAAATATTCTCAAAACTATCTACTTGTATTAATTGCTTCAAATTTTACACTAGTTTTTTTAGCTCAAAAACTCCCTCCCATTTAAAAATTACAATTCTCCTTTTATAAACATTAAGGAAGAATGGTGGTAAGTTGTATAAAATTAAAGGTGTATAAAATGTGAAGGACAACTATCCTTTCTAAAAAGTTTCTAAAATACACTAGACTTTCTAAAATACACTTACCTTATGAAATTGTGCTAACAAGATTTAAATGCCTTTATAAAAGAATATTCCATTTTCAAAGTTTACAATGATTTCACAAAGGAAAATATTACTAATTAGTTTGTGGAACCTATGATGATGAAGGCCCTTATTCTTACTAAAGTAACCTCATTACCTTTTGATGTTTTTCATCAACTAACTTCAAATTAATAGCTAGATCAAGGAGGAGTTCATCCTCTTGATCCACCAAATCTCCTAGGTCCCTATCATTTCTCTTTAAAGCCTCTTTAATTATCCTCACCTCAGCTATCTTTTCTTCTATAGTTAGGATTATATCCATAATCTTGTTATTGTCACCTCCAGACCTACAATGGCTCTTATGCCTAACCTCCTACATGACCAAAGTGGTCCTAGTAGAAAATGGTACTGTAAAGGTCCCATATACCATATTTCACTAGGTGGTGTATCATCTCTCATCAATCTAGCCTCAAGCTTGATATTGTTATTCTTTAATCTTGGTAGGACTTTTATGAATGAAGATGTTTAGATACACATCATGTCATGGACACTGAGGTGATGTTGATATTTCATGTAAATCTCTTTGGATTTCAAATGTTTCACAACATTATCTCAAGGGTCCCAATGTCTCAATTCATCAAGCTATAAATTAAATGAGTATTTGTGCCTAGAAATAGTATCTACATTATCCCAATTATGTAACATAGTTCTACTAATAGTTAAAGTTAAAGGATGGAGTATCCACTTCCTTTTGTCATTGTATACACCATCAATACCATGGAATAATTGGTATGTTATCTCTTATTCATGTAGCTTGGTGGGAACATAGACTGGTAGTTTAAGTGGTTGACATAAGGTTCCCTCTATCCTAATTACCATATAATTGGGATAAAACAAAATATACCCAATAAGTCCCAAATACTTCTTGATCAAGGGGCATAACCTCATCATAGGTATCCCTATAACATATTATACTAAATTTGGGTATACACAATCACAAATTAATTATATGTGATCTGTATACTTGAATATATGAAGTTTGGAATAGTAATGAGAAACTGTTTGCCTTCCATTAGGTGACCAATTTTTTATGTTAGGGATTTTGTTAGTGGCCAATAGGGTATTAAAAATATAAGACATCATAAATAATTAATTTCTAGTCCTCTTATTTATGGTAGAGAATTTTTGTTTCAATTAAACATTAATCATTTCTCTTATAAGAGAAGCAAGTCCCTTTTCAACCATGAAATATATATAAGGGATCCAAAGTTTATTGACATAGGTGGTGGAAGGGACTGTAAACAATATATTGAGCAAATTCATAATAATTTTAATTCCTACCCTAAATTGGTTTATTGGGATCTTTATAGTGGGGTCTTGGATCATAAGGGTTCTTGAATACAACAATGGGCAAGGGTGGTTTTCAGATCATTTTTGCTAGACCATTCCCTAATTATGGGAAAATCTACCTGAGTATTCAAATGAAATGGGGTAATGTAAGAAACCATTTTGAAACTACATTCATGCACTATTATGTTTTTTTCAATTATATAATCCTTAAAGATAGGAGTAATGCCATCGATAAAATGGAGTACCTCTAGCTTTGCCACTAGATGGTGAAGACTAGTCATCTAGATGATGACTATGTTTTAGTACCTCTAGAATAATATGGCATTCATTTCATCTTCCTTTTTGATTTCTTACCACTTTTAAATAGCATAGAAAAGCTTGGACTAGTTATTATCCTCAGTGTTCAATGTTACAACATCAAATTTAGTGTCCCTAAAGACCCTTATTTCTATGTCTAAAGCCAAATACATCTTTGTGTCCTCCTTAGTTTTTGGTTTTCATGATTTCATGATTTTTATATTTATAAATTTCTCACTAGTAGTATACAAATTCTTATGGATCAATTTTTACTTGTTTGGTTGATAATTAATCTTTTTCTAGTTTGAATATGATCAAATTGGGATCAAATTAGGGCTTCTGTAGATGCGAGGGATTTTTGTAAGTCTTTTCAAGGTTTAATGGTGATTGTTTTTTCACTCAAGAGAGTTCATGACTTATAATTTATTATGAACTTTACATTTATCTTTGGATTTTCCAAGCCCATAAAATCTTTGGTTTTGTCTTTTTTGCTTAGGTGGCATCTATGTGGCAGCTCTATGGCATCTAGTTGGCTTCTTCATAGCATATTTTTTATAAATGACTTAAAAATTGACCATTGCATTTTAAAATTTGTCTTTAATCTTAGTCTATTGTATCAATCCATATGGATCAACATGGATCATTGATCTTGATCCTACTAGTTTCACACCATTTTATGTCCTTTATGTTGGGCCCCATGGTTATGCCACTTGGTAATATCACGGGACTTCTAAGATCTGGATCTCTAGAAATATCATAATAAACATGTTTATTCCATGTGGTAGTTCCATGATTTCATGGAGGTTTCATTAAATAGTCCATCATTTTATCATTTTGTTTGATCATCTTGCCTTGATTAGACGTGAGTTGTCAATCCTGAAAAGGTGCACAAACTTTAAGTTAACATGGTACTATGAAAATAATTTAGGTTAAATACATTAGTCTAAAGTTTTATTTCATTTTAATAAACATTAAATAATCTTTAGGCTAAAGTATTTAGGCTAGGTTTAGATCAAAATAAAATAAAACTTGATATAATAAAGATGACCTAACTTAAGGTTTTTCACCTAAAGTTTTTATCACATTAATAAATATGAGGGAAACCTTGGGATAAATGATTTAAGATATGATTCATATCATATGACCTCACATTTTTTCAAGCCTCATTAATAATGCCATAAAATATTTCACAAGACCATGGGGCTATATATAGACTAAGTATAAGGTTTTGAACTAAGGTCTAGTATAATGTTTAAAAACATGATTTAACCTTATGATAATATTCAAGATAAATATGTGGTGTTTATAATCTCCCATATTTATACTTAAATATTGGGTCAAAACATATCTTCCAGTTAATTTAATACCAATATTAATATTGAAGCCCAAAACTTCTAAGCATGATTAAGGCAAATAACATGTTCATTTATTTAAGTGATGTTGGTTTATGAGCTCAATTTTGATGATGTCATCGACATCAATGACAACCTCAAAAACATCAAATGATGTGTTTTATAATGTCAAAAATTCTAAAAATTAATCTCTAATAATGTATTAGTGAGGCTTAAATTTGGTATCCTTATGGGCATCAATGATGGCCTTGTGGACATCAAATAATGGGCACGATAATGTCAAATTTAATCTATAAAAATGTATCATCAGGGATTAAATTTTACGGAATCATAGATGTAAAATGATGGGTATTAGGAAATCAAATTTTAGTCCATCAAAACATAATAGGCCTTGTGGAAATTTTGACCCATTACGCTTCAATCGATCATGTTCATTTGAGCAGGCATGAACTGTTGATAATGATCCAATTAGTTTGTTGTTATTGGTTCCTATAGTCACAAATGGATTAAGCTTGGGACATCATAAAAATTAAAACAATATTATATAATAATTTTTTATTCACATTAATAAACATGATTAGGACTTAGGATTAAAGTCTATAAGCTAAGTTGTAACATAATAAAGCATGGACCCTTCAAATAATTAAAAGGACTTAACATAAGTTTTTATCCTAAAGTTTTGTTTTATTGGTAAATACAATAAAAGTTTAGGTTAATACTTAGGTTAAGTCCATATCATAATAAAGGGGGTCCCTCTTGATCTCATGTCATCGGATTTTTGGTATTTGCTTAACCACAGGCCATTGATTATGATCTAAATGATCAAGCATGATTACTCCCATGGGTTAATGATTTGGAATCATCGGTTCAATCTCATGTCATCCAATTATTTATGCCTAAATTCATGTAGGTCATATATCCTATAGAGAAGCATGTGGGTTAAGTTAAGACTCAGGGAAAATAAGAATTAGGATAAAGTCTTAAGACTAAGGTTTTGTTCATGTTAATAAATGTGAATAGGGATTTAAGACTAAGACATTAGTCTAAACTTATGTGAATAAAGCCATACCAAGATAGGACTTAAAAGGACCTTGCAAACATTAATTTTGGACCACTTTAAAATAAAAGGGGGAAAAGTAGCTTGGGACATAAAGGAGATGAAGCATATAATTTTTAGGCTAATGTTTGGTCATGTTGAGAAACATGACTAATCCTTAGTATAAAAATTAGGCTTAAGTCTATAGAATTTTTAATATTTTCCCACATAAAATATTCTTGCTAGTTTTTGAATTTGGTCTAAAAATATCTTATCCTAGGGTTTAGGAACGAGACTTTCAAGATGCTTGAACATGGATTCAACTTGAATTTTAATAGACCAAAGGCTAGTAAAGGGTTAAATTGAGAAAACATCATCAAAATTATGAAACCTAGGTATGATCCCATCAAGGAGAGCTACATTAAACTTGTGATTTAAAACACATATATCCATCATTAACAATATTACGCAAAGCTAAACTAGAACCACGAACAAAGAAGAACAACTAGACCCAGGGGTGGATAATCTTCAAGTGAAAATAATGCACAAATAATTTTAATTATACTCTTTTCAAATGAATTTCAACTTCAAAATACATATTTTACACAATTTTAACACTAAGGTCCCTATTTTTTAGAGATGGGGGTATGTTACCCTCAACAAATGGCAACTTCTATGGGAAACATAGAAATATGTTAAAATTTAGTGACTCTAGTTTATATAAATAATTAGGTTACCTATTATACTTGATAAATGTCATCATCAAAATAAATTTATGGTAAAAACAAACCTTTCACCTATAGGATTAGGATCAAACATCAAAACCTAGCCATGTTGTGTGTGCTTTGATTCCACTTGCTATTTGCCATGGGGTTCAGGGGATGACTTCTAGGTTTCATACCTTTAATAATTAACATTGACTCATAACATGTTTAGATATTCATTGATAATCATGATTTAGCTTAGGTAAGGCTTGGGTATTGATTTGATACTAGCCAGGTGTCCATAGCCATAATAGACATGGATTTGGATCCACTCACAACCTTACTCTACTACCAACCAATTATCCATATCCATGGTGGAGGTTACAAGAATCACCTTTACTTGGAAATATTTTAAATTGGTCATGTGTTTGATGCTCAAACATTCACCTATGGTTTCAACCTCTATCCAAAACAAGGATGTTTGTTAAGTGAAAGCATGATTGTGTTGCATTAATTTAATCTTTCATCCCAATAATGTAATTCCTCTTAAAACCAAATTTATATGAAAATAATGTTTGAGTTCTTATGAAACAGTTAACCTATCCACTTAGTATTTACTAGTTTTTGTAAATCATAAAATTAAACTCATATTTTAGATCCATGGTCAACATTTTCTCAAGGTACACACCTACATTTATGGAGTTTTTGAGATATTTTGAATAAACTCTAAGGTAAGGGATACCCAAAAGGACTTATTATCACCAAGGGAAAAGACAAAGAAGGAAAACACACAACAAAAATTAAACAAATATAAAATAAAGAACAAGCATATAAATATACACAAACATATCTAAAAATAAGTGATAGGAAAGATAACTTAGAAGGAAACTAAACTAGCTTACCTACACTAACTATATCTAGTCTTACAGATTTACTCCATGAAGAATCTAGGAGGAGCAATAGAAAATTAATGCTTGAGGTACTACCCATTGGTGGGAAATTTGAATTATACACCTTTTAGGTATTTTATCTTGAAGGTTTTATTCCCAAGTGTCTCAAAAATCTTGTAGGGGCCTATCAATAGAGGTGTGAATTTATCATGTTTCCCTTAGTTTCAGATGCCTTGTCCCAAACAAGAACTAAGTCCCCTTGTTTTAACACGTTTATCTTTGAACTCTTATCAAACCACCTCTTCACCATGGTCTAGTATTTTCTAAAATTATCAAAATATTCTTCTCATGCATCTTCCATTTGAAAAATGTCTAACAGTCTTGAATTTGAAAGTTCTTGATCTTCTTACTTATATTCTTACATGAAATTGTATGTAGGTAACATGAGGTTGATAGGGAATATGGGCTCTTGTACATACACCAACAAGAATGGTTATTCCTTTAGGGCATGCTTGATTATTATTTTGTCTTCCCAAAGGGCATATTTGAGAAGCTTATGTGAAGTTTTGGGTTTATCTACTGTAGACTTATTTATTCATTTCATCACATTCTTGTTGGTTGATTCAGAAAATCTATTACCTTGAGGGTAATGGTTGTATGATAACTTGAGAATTATGCCATTATAATATTCTCATTCTATCATTTCAATGGATTTGATAGCATATCCATTGTCACATAGTAGGGAGACTAGAGTTCCAAATTTAGTGCATATGTTTTCCTCTAAGAAATGATCACTTCTTCCATTATACATTACATGGTGGCTACTACTTCAGTACACCTCATGTAATAATTAGTATTTATCAAAACATAATTGTGAACCTTTGATGATCTAGGGTTAATCACCCCTACAAAACCTAACCCCCACTGTGCAAATGGTTTACCAACAATTATTGGTTGTAATGGCTTTGTTTATTTTAGCTCCTTTGCGCTAAAGATTTGGCATGAGTGGAATTCCCTCACATGCTTATGAGTGTCTTTAAATATGGTGGGCCAATAGTAGCTAGCTCTTAGAATTTTTTGGTTGGTGGTTTTTTTAGATGGATGCCCACTTCCCATCTTCTCATGAAACATGCTTATTATCTAAGTAGCTTCTTCTTTTCAAATGCATCTTAGGTAAACACCTTAAAATTTATTTTAGTATAGCACTCCATTATTGATTACGTAATGGGATAGTTTGAGTTTTATGGTTCTCTTCTTCTCCTTACTTAGTCCTATATGAAAAATACCATTAATCAACAAATCAATGATTAGATCATATAAGTCATTGTACTAAAAACTTTATTGTTCAACTTATATGACATTAATCTTGGGGTTAGCATTGGAAACCATTATAATTAGACCTTGGAACCTTACCAATTTTGTAATATTTAATTCAATCTAATATTATTTCAAGATATACATCCACTTGCCACTCCTTTCTCATAGCTCATTTTGGCTCAACATGCATTTTGTAGCAAGGTCAGGTAGGATGGCATGCACTTTATTCCTAAGAATGTAGTGCCTAAATTTTTTTAATACCTTTAATTATAAAAATGTTTAATTATCAATCAAATAATAATTTAAATTATCATTTTTGAAATTAGTGCTCATGAAATCAATTGTATGGTCACATCCATCAATTTTATTCATTAAAACTACAGCAATAGTTTGATTAGAAGAAAAAGAGTAAAGGTAAAAATCCTTGGATAAATTTAGGCTTGTCAAGACTAGAGATTGACCAATTACATCATTGATGTCCTTAAAGGCCTTCTTGGGTTCCTCATTCCAAGTTATTTTTGCATCTTTCTTCAGCATGTCATTTAATGGCTTGATAATTTTTGAAAAACTAGAAATAAACTTCCTTACAAAGTTAATTTTTCCAAATAATATTTTTTTGTTCTTTCCTATTATTAGGAGGATATATCTTTGATATAGCTTCTAATATATCTAGATCTATAGATATTCCTCCTTAGTAATGACATGGCCTAAAAACATTTCCTTAGTAACACAAAATATATTCTTCTTTGGATTATGAGAAATCCCATACCTTCTACACATTTCAAATTCCTTTTATAAATGCATAATGTGGTCCTCCCTATTCTTGGAAAAATAATCATATAATCCATGTATACAATGTTAAATTTACCTAACAAACCTTGGAAATCATGATCCATGACCATTTATAACATTATTACTGCATTGATCAGTTTGAATGGCATATTCTTGTAAGAAAATGTGCCTTGTTTGTTAGTAAAATCAGTCTTCATCATGTCTTCTTGATTCACCAATACCTAGTTATACCCTAAAAATCCATCAAGAAAGTACATCATAGTATAACTAGAAAAAAATTGAGTAACTTGTTCAAGAGAGGGCAGAGGGTAGTTATACTTTTTAGATGACTTATAAAGGTTCTTAAAATCAATGCAAAACATAATTTTGTCATTATTCTTCTTAATTAAAAATAAATTGGTAACCGAAGTTGAGTGCCTAATGGGGAATACAATTCTGGCATCTAGTAGTTTCTTAACCTCTTTGAATATCATAGGCTTAAACATAGGATTTAAAGGCCTTTGCATTTGCCTAAAAAGTCTATAATATTTTTTCAAGGGTATGGTATGAGTGATGACTTTTGGATCAAAAATATTCAATTCATCATAGGACCATGCTATTATGTCCTTATAGCTTGTAAACAAGTCTTTAGCTTTCTTATCTTCAATGCTTGTACATGTTGTTTCAATATTAAACAGCTGAGGTTGAATTTAAGTTTCAAGATCAAATACTTGTAATCCTTCCCACTTGATTTGTGAATCTTAGTGTTCTCAACCAACTTATCCTAGTTTAATAACCTCTCCAAGGCAATCATGCCTTTTGGAATTTTTTTGTCATTCATCTAAATGACTTTACCATCAAATTTGATAGCTTCTTTAAGAGTATTCTCATTGGCTTCATCTATGACTTGTGCCTCAAATAATCCTTAATTGTTCATGAAATCCAACATATATTGGTCATCATTGAAGACTTTCATATG
Organism: Torreya grandis; assembly: GCA_037957365.1. NCBI lineage: Eukaryota > Viridiplantae > Streptophyta > Pinopsida > Cupressales > Taxaceae > Torreya > Torreya grandis. The sequence continues at coordinate 850,739 of JARHVA010002275.1, forward strand.
GTTTACATTATTAGGGATATAAGGGCTTGTAACCAACTCAATACTAAAGTTCTAAGAGTCATAGCTTGGAATAAGATTGGCTATAGATGAGGCAAGCTCATAAAAAACCTTTTTTTATTCCCATAGGATGGAAATAATGTTGAATGCATCAAAAAAATCCAAAAAATCCTAGACTCTAAACTTGTATCTCTTGAGGTATGATAATTTGCATTAGTATCTACTCCTTACCTAATTGACTACTAGTTCTAAATCAACATGAACCAGTAGTTCTTTGAATTTGTATTTTATGGTAAATTGAAAACCTAGGATTAGTGCTTCATACTCTGTAATGTTATTGGTACATGGAAATTGAATTCTATAGGAGGCATGATATACCTTACCAATAGGTTTGGTCATAATAATTCCTACTCCAAACCTAGACTTACACCTAGCCCCATCAAAATGTAGTTTCCATAATCCAAGGATAATATGAGAAGGTTTAGATTCACATTCCCAAATCAAAGTAAATTATGTTCAACTTTTCATTCACAACATTGTATTCTATGATCATATGTTTCATCTTTGGCTCTCTCTCTACTCTGATTTGATTTGGTACCCCTTTCGATGGTAGCCACAAATGTGAGAAGTTAGTGGACATGTATCTATTCAGGACATTTGTCCATTCCCTTCTCAATAGTAAGACATAAGCATTAGGAATGTCTAACATTAAGATATCAATAAATTCATGGACTCTAGGCTTAGAGGCAAGTTGCATATAAACATTCAATAATTCCCCAACTACCTTAACTATAGAGTTTTCTAATTGAGAGACAACTCTATAATATTTGATGGGATTCAAGCCAAGGTGTTTATAAATACATACTAACATAATGTTGGTGGATGCACCAAAATATAAAAAAAAATTATGTAAATTACTACCAAACATTATGATAGTAAGTAGAAAAGGTGGTTATTCTATCTTATCTTTGTACATAACAACATTGGTATTGTTAGTATTGGATGATTTGATAGGCTTCTTGGACAAGGACTCCAGTAATAGGTCCCTTTATTTATTGATATGCATCTATTAATGAAACATGATGTTAGCCTTTATTTTTTTCATGTCTTGCATAATATTATACCTAGTTTTATCTGAAGAAATAAATGCATCAATACTTTGTTTAGAATTACTTCCCTTTGGATTTTCTAGATTATTATCTGAAGTAGTGTCTAGAGAAGTGCCAAAGTTTTTTGGATTTGTTGAGTTAGTCAATGGCTACCTTCGCTTTCTATTATTTAATGGATATTTATTATTTAAGGACTACTTGAAAGCATGAACTTATTTAAGAACATCATTAAGTTCATTGTCTTGTTAGAAGGAGAAGTCAAATGTCTCCACCATGAACACTTGGTTAGCATATTTAGATCTTGATGTACTTGCACCATCATATTTGTTAGGAACTACTTTAAATATGTCCAATTCTTCCTAAAAGGATTTAAAATATTTACATAATTTAATACAATCCATTTCACCATGCTTAGTACTACAATGAACTTTACATTGATAAGTTAATGCAACATCAATAAGATTAATGTCCATGTTTTTCTTATTAGGAGATGATTCATTGTTCTCATTGTTATGGAAACTATCATTTTGGAACCTATTATTGGGTTTGTTTAATCTTTCAAAAGAGATGTTCTTATCTAATCTTTCTCCAGTATGACTAACCTACTTTCACAACTAAAGAAAATTAGCTCTTAGCTTTTTTACCATCTTTAATATAGAATCATTCTCACTCTTGGGAGTTTTTGAATTATTGACCTAATTATTATTAGTACCAATGTTTGGTACCAAAGCCTTTTTATCATTTGAATTAAACCTAGTTATAGGATGGTTCAATAATCCTATGTTTTGATTAGGATCAACATGGCTCAAGGGTAATTAGTTCAAAGATGGGATATGGTTCAAAGAAGGTACATTATAATTTTTGTTAGGAAAGATATTCAAGGTAGAAATATGTGGGTTAACATTTCTGATAGAGTAATTCATTTTTCCTTGAGGCTACATTTTATCCTTAATGATCATTGCTTTAGAATAGGCTTAGGCTAAGGTGGTTATGACTGGAAGAGATCTCTTCAGGAACATAAAATTCATAGGATCTACTACATCCTTATAGATTTCTAAAGCCAAAACATCATCAAGTTTGTAGGGATCTATAGTCTAACTATGCATCTTTTGAAACATAGCATTAAATGCTCTTATGAACTCACTAGCATTTTATGGTGGTGAATTATTGGTATAAGACACAAGGACTAATGGTCTTGCCATATTTTTTAATGAAAATGTTGTTAAAATGATCCCAGATAGTAATGTATTTGTTAATAAAATTAAGAAACCATTAATATGCAACATCCCTAAATGTAAAAGGAAATAATCTACATGTTAAATCTTCGTGGGTGACATTTAACAATATAATGTAACTTTGAATGATTTAATGTGTTCCTCTACATTTATAACATCATTTGGAATAATTTTTAGCAAATATTTCTCAAGATTATGGGGGAGATCATGTACTATATTTGGTATATTGATGAAGGAATCCCCTATCTAGACCATACCTTGATGAAGGTTGAATGCAAGAATACCTTAGAGTGGATAAGTTGGCAAAGACTTAAAACGTACATGCCTACCTTTGTGTTTCCTAACTCTCCTATGGATTTATATTTCAAGTAGAGGTTCCTTTATTTTTTAATGTGACCTTATTCTTATTATTGGTAATTTTAGCCTGAGAACTTTGAATTCTATTTGAAATACAATGTGTCAAATTAATATTTAAAAATAACATATATTAAACTTGCATATTAAGCAAATTTTTAAAATATTCATGTAAATAAAAACAAATGACTAAGATCTTCAACTAAACTAGCTCAAAGATATGTCCAAATATGTAAATGTGAATGATCTTTACAACTCTAAGCTCAAATGAGCTCAAATTTGCAAAGGATTTATGAATCTCTAACCAAAATAGCTATTACTAACCTCAAACCTATTAAATTAACAAAGCTAAGGCCATTTTTACCATAATCAAATGTATACTTTTGAACAACATTGATCTTTGTCTAAAGGAAGCACAAAGATGGGTCTGAAACTTTGAAGATCACCAACCTTTACATAATTATGCCAAAAGAAGTATAATTATGAAAATAATATAATGATATTTGATCAAAATATACCAAAAACAACAAATATCCTACAAATTCACAAGGATTTGTTAAGGCCCTCCTTATAACACCAACATAGTTGCTCCTATTGATGCCTATTTTGGTTTCTAGTTGTACACCTCGTATGCTCATCTTTGCACACTCACAAAAAATGGCAAAAAAAGATGAAAAAATTGTTAATATGTCATTATATCTAGGGAAAGGTTTATCATCAACAAAAGAACCAAACATAGATAATGACTGAGAGAAGCCTATAAAGGGTATGGTTAACTCCTTGCTACTTTTGGCTCTACCTAAACCAAGGTGAGAGAACCTATGGGGTAGCTTTTTCACATGGAGGGATTTTACACTTCAATCTCCATGGGGATTCCTAGCACATAAGGGGAATATAACCAAATTATAAGCAAGTTCACAAACTTCACCCATAAGGGTTGTCACATGAAATGCAAAAATGCTTTAAGTCATACACAAGCTATTGGAGATTTATGAAAGGATGGATACAATATTCATTTTATGAAATATTCAACAATAAAAACTAGATAGGAAACTATAGCTCTAAGATTTTAAGCACAAAACTACAAATACATTCCAAATATGTAAGATCTCATGTATTTGTGATTTAAGTAACTTTTATGATATGAAAATGTTGTGTTAAGCATAGGGTAAGATAATGTGGGTTGATTTAAACAAATATATGGATAGGTAATAGATGAGAGAGGAGAAATTCACTAAATTGTCATGTTACTTCCAAAAATAAACATTTTATAATCTTCAAAAAAAATGGAATGAAAAAATACTTTGCAGTTCCTTAAAAGAATAACAAGTAAAGCTACAATTAATCATTCAAGAGTTCTTTCTCAATAGATCCATGAGCTTGGGACCACACCTAAAAATATTTCTAACATTTCATTATGAATTATATAACTAAAAGGATTTTATAATCTCAACACATTTCCCAATGACTACCATAAAAGGAAAACATGAGAGCACTAATATATTAAGAACTTAGAATAATGAATTGGATTTCAAAAAGACAAAGTAACAAAACACAAGTATATTCCACTATCCATCTGAATCTCACATACATATAACATGCAGTGGAAATTCTACAACATGGACACTATGCAAGTCACCTTTGTAATAGGGGAACATCTCAATATGATCTCAAAGATTGTCAATGGTTATACACAAGAAACCAATTTGATGCCAAATTGATTACACAAGAAGAACTTCTCTAGAGTGATAGCTCTTTTCTAAAAAAATATTGATTGACCAACATTTATAAAACAACAAACCTCCTTTACATATACCATTTTCAAAACAATATGTGACATATCCCAATGAAATGCTCCATCTATAAAAATTCATTCATGGGCCTAAAGCTCATCAGTTGTAACGAAAATGATTCCTAGGATAATGTGTGTGCTCTAATGAAAGTGACATGTTTGATATCTCACTTTGGTAGGATGTTCTCCTTATGACACATAAATCACACTCTAGGATGAGACAAAACAAACCTTTGTCCACTTACATAACCAATCCAAAACATCTCTTTCTCTAAATAATAAGAAATATTCCTATGAGGGATGTGCCACTAAAAGGGAAAGTACAATGATTAAGATAAAAAGAGAGAAAAGGAAGGAAGATAAATAAATTCTACATCAACTAAGAAAAAATAGAAATGATTTGGTCACATTATAGAACCAACGTTGATGACCAAGCCTTGCACTAGCCTATTCTTATATGCAATTAACTTCTCGATCATGGTGGAGAGAACTTTCTTGTGTTGGCCCACCTAGTATTTGAAATTGAAATTATATTCTTCTAACCAGTTGGTATTCCTCTGGAGTGCCTTTTACTTCTTCTTAACCAATGCCTTCAACTAGTTATATGATTTTTTAAGTATTACCAACTCCCATATTTTTTTGGCTATTACATCTTTCATGGGGTACATCAATAAGACTCTTCAAGCCATCATATATCAATTCCTTTGTCATGTCAACTATACCATCAAGTTTCACCATTCCCCTCAAGGTAGCCTCAATTTCCATCTTAACAGTCTTGAGAGACTGCTCTTCCACTTTTATATCAAAGGCACCATCTTTAAGCATTACTAACCTATGTTTTGTGTCTAGTTGGCATTCTCTAGGTAGTTCACGATCATCTAAGGGGATGACCTTTTCTAAAATCAAGGTATCCTTTCCCACACTACAAAATTCATCTACCTTGGGCCCTATTTCCTCCTAGCTCTTGATATAAATATCATAAATCAATGCTAAAGATTTGCATGCCTCTTGTTTATCTATTGCATCATCAAGCCATTCAAATGATGTATAGATGAACTCCTTGGCTCAGACCATCAAGTCTCTCTACCACTCTTTTGTCACCCATCCTCTAGTATTTAAATCTTCATCAAGGCAAAAATAAAGTGTATCCCAAGAGTAAATGGGTGGACTCGGGGCTATGCAAGTAGTTGGAAAAATTACTTTATGCTAGCTTAGTAACTTTTTCAAGTACTAAATCATCACCTAGTTTTGCATCTTAAGCTCCTCCATTGATGGTTTATCATTGTCCATCTAATGAGCCACCATGCTTATCAAAACCTATGAGCTATGTTTGATCTCATTTCTTGAAGGCTCCCCTAGATAATACTTGTATGATAAGTAAATTTCAAGGGGAATTTCCTTCTTTGTAGTACCTTGTGGAGGGATGTTTATTTCCTACGTTCTCTCCCCATTATCAGTGAAAGTAGTCTAGGAGAGTGCCTTAGCCTTATTAGGAGGTTTTGCCTTATATGCCTAAGAAATCCTCATCACATCTATATCTCCCAATTTGATTTCAATTATTTGTTTCTCCTTAATCTATTCTTTGACCCATATAAAGGGCTTGGTCTAAAATCCCATTGGAGTTGTGGACCATGAGGCCAATCTAAGAGCAATGAAAGGTAGGATTAATAGAATGTTGACTAGAGGGAGCTCGATGAGAGTTAGGTGTGAACCTAATATTATCTACTTTGTATCCTCATCACTATCCAACTTGAGTTTCTTCCTTTTAGCTTCTTGTTCTCCCTTTTTGCCTAGTTTAACTTATTTTAAGACCTCAATAACAACTTCAGATTGTTGTCAGGACCCTACTAGAAATATATTAATCACACTCTCTTGTCCTATGGGATGTGGATGTGGTCTTTATTCCATCTTATATTGTACAATTGGTTGGGTAATTTAGGAGGAGGCTATGGTGTATTCCTTTTTACCCTCAAGTGGTTATTCACTAATCATGGCCTTTGCAATTGCACCAACCTAAATTTATTCTTTATTCATGTTAGAGGGAAAAGGGGTACCCATGCCTAGGCTTGATCCCACACCTCCTTCAGCTCCATCCTTAGATTGTTAAACCTCTTGAGCCTCCATAATCTCACTACTGGTGAGGGTTTTCTCTTTTAGCATTGGCTCATTTTCAAGTTTCTCCTCCAGCCCTTGAATACTTTTTATCTCACCCTCCACCTCTTATCCCAATGGTTAGGTAAACAAATCCAAAACAAATGCTTCAGTGTCTGAGGAGATAGTTTCTTTCCTAAGTGGATCTTGGCCTTGCATGGCCATTTAAACACCTACTTATGTCACATCTTTGAAGGAGAAAGGGTCACTTGAGGTGAATACATTTTCCTCATCACCTTTGTATTTTCTTAATAAGGGTGCTTATGGTCCAAACAATCCTATTGTTGGAATTTTGACTAGAGTTTGCAGCCTTTCCCTCACAGGGATTTATCATGTCCTTATTAGGGGAGGAGTGAACATATCTAGCTACTTTAAACTTTGAAATAGGCTTATCATCATCTAAATATTATTAATCACTCATATCCCTTAGCAACTAGGCATATGAGTACGTTTTTCCTTGGGATTATGTGGCTTCACGTTAAGAGGGTACATCTAGATATATGACATCTTTCCTTGTCTTTGGGATTATAGGTAGAGGTTATAACACATTTTTCACCCTTTTAGTTTTTAGCTACTCTACTTTTTCCTCCCCTACCCAATTCCTTGTGTACATTTTTGGGGGTAGAATGGGCTCTTGTGATTTCTCAAGCTGAGGGGCTAGTGCAATGGTTAGTCTAAGTAATGCAGTAAGAGGTCCCTCACTAGTGAACAAAATGGGAGAAGCACTTGTAAGTTGTAGCTCCCCCATGCTAATTTGAGTCCAATTTTTAGTAAGGTTGGTCAACTTTGTGAAAGATAGTCTAGACTTGGACTGTGCTACTATAATATCATCAATATTGATTAGCTTGGTGAAACTGATATCACCTAGTAGATTCTTCCCTTTACCTCTGGCCTCTACTTAAGGGCCTAGTAAATGTCTATTGTAAGGGGGAAGAATTACCTTGAGCTCTCATATAGTTCTAATCTCCCTGAGGGTAGGGGTGCCATATGCACTGAGGTCCACATCTCAGGACTTTAGCCACTTGAATGTCCTTTTCATTATAGGATATGCCCTCCATGAAATTGAATCATTCTCTATGATTATGAAGTTTTCTTAGGATATAGGCTACATCTCTATATTCTCCTTAGTGTACACCAATGACATTATATCCTTATCATCTAAAATGTCCTTGGGGTGGGGATCAAGCCATATGCCACAATCTCTTGAATGATGAGCCTTAGGTAATCAATCTTCCTCACTTGCTCCACCATTTTGCATTCTCACTAGATGTCCTTATAGTGTGCCTAGTGTATAACTACACCTATAATAGTGTTAAACAACCACCTTATTTTATAGTTATAATAAGGAATCATCTTGTCTATCTGAAACCACTTCATTTCTTGTTCTAACCCCTTTGCTATGGTTAAAGTAGGACATGTATAATATCTTATCTATATAGTAAACTTGAAGGGGTTGTTAATATTACTTATTGCAATAATATCATGTAAGGGAAATATTTGTCTACATAATTCCATGAGTGCAACCTTGACATCAACATACCTCAGTATATTGTGAGGTACCGCTACAAATATACTTACCTAAATATATGTGAAGGTGCAAAATTAAATGTACTCTACACCGAACCTATTGATTACCTCCTTTGCCATCTTGGTCATTGTATTTAAGCTCTTTAGAGGGTAGAAGACACTTATCATGTCATTGAAAATTCAATTATAGACCTTGCCCTAGTTGTTCCTAAAACCATTCAAAGTCATTTTAGGATATAACTCCTAAATAATGAGATTGAAAGAGTTCCTACTGAACCTGGGGAAATATATATTATGTACTAAGCTATACATGAGGTAGGAAGACATGTAAAATGAACCATTAAATTCCTCATTAGAACATATGGACACCCACAACTGCATTATTTGGTTGTGTAGGTTGTTACTCAGAATTGAAGCCTAGTCCAGCTACTTCTCACCCTCTAACACATAAATGAGGATGGAAAACATCCATGGCTCAAACTCTATCAGCCATGGAAATGACATATCGTGGTATCTCTTTAAACTCTATTAACTTAATTTTCATAATAGATCTAGAAACCTTAGTTCTCTTTTTAGCGAGCTAGCAAGTGTTTGCAATATCCTAAATGAGGCTATCATTCTTATCACCATATGCCTAACACTATTCCATGGTTAAAATTAATTCCCTTAGGTTGTGGTAGTATCATAAGCATGGCACTAAGACCTTGAGGGGTGAATGAGTAGACAATTGATTAGCTCCCATTAAGTATAGTTCTTATATCCTTATCATACTTTATTGCACATGTAATGACTAGCTTTGGGTATGGGGCTGTTAGTGGAAAATCTATTACAGGAACCATATAATTAATACCCAAAATAGATACCACCTTAGGGTGATCAGGTGTCTACAAAATATTTGATAGGGTAGAAAAATCTAAACTTTAGACATTAGTGTCTTTAATACCATCAAGAATTGAGGTAATGTTACATTTCAGAGGGACATAAGAAGAAGCCATTTTTACTTGACCAACATGACATTGCCTTCCCTCAAGTTGAATTATATCCCTTCCTAATGGCTAACTCTATAATTCTCTCAAACTTAACTTCCAAATCACTAAGTCAATAGCCTAGAGAATACATATAAACAAGCTAAAAATTATGCAACCTAAGCAAGAAATTGCTTGAAAATATGATAGTAGTTGTTATTCTCATCTCATGCCACTCTAGTTTGCAAATTGCTTGAAAACATAAGTATGAGCTCCAATTATCAAAGGTGGATTAAAATGAAGACAAAAACTTAGTTATAGTCATCACCTTTTTGAAATTAGGGTTATAAATTAAGCCTTGGTGCAAAATAGCTAATCTTTAGCTACCATATTAATAACTCTAAGCATATTTTGAAAGAAAAGGAGGGAAACTTGATGGTGCTTCCCTTTCTATCTAAAAAATTTTCCCTATGACACATGGCATCATATAAGATAAAATCCACCTCCTACACTCATTGGGTCTTTAGGAACCTTTTCATTTCCTCACCAATCATTTTCTCTAGTGAGGAGATGCTACATGCCCTAAATTTTCCTTTGTGATGAAAATTTTTGATATGTGTCAAAAATATGGGTACTCAAGGTCCTAGGGACATTTACAGTGTCTCACTTTTCTTTTTTCCTTGATGTTTTGGTGTAATATATTCTAAGATATTGTAAGATTGCCATGTGTCATGATCCTATTTGACCACCCCAATGTCCTAATCCTTAGGGACTCATTGCACCTCCTCCCCCTTTTGAGATGAGGAATTCCTCAAAGAGGGCCCAAAAACTAAAACCCATGACATATTACCATAAGGCATGATCTGAGCAGTTCAAACTTTATAATCTACTCACACCTTTGCTAGCAAAAACATGAGTATGATAACTTTTGAAAAAGAACTAAAACCAAAATCATTCTAAGATGATGCAACATGTCCATCATAGATGCTCACTTAGGCCTTCAGTTATCTTTTATTTTTGTACCATTAACTAACTCGAGGAGGAGTGTAGTATTATTCCTTCCTCCAAAGAGACTTCATTTATTTATGAGAGCATATGACCTAAAGGAATCTTTTGGGGAATCCCTCAAGGAGTGGCCCTTGAGATCACCTAGGAGTACCCTCTAAAAGTTGAACATCTCCTTTAGAATTTTTGTCAAGGGAAACAACCCTATAGAATTGCCTTCAAAATTTATGAAATGGTCCCTTGAAATCTCTAAATCCCCCCTTTGAGAGACTTGTAAATGTCATGTGCTCTCTAAGTTATCCTTTAGAACTTGTGAAAGTGTCCTTTGGGATTTTTTAATGTCTTTCTACCTACAAAAATATATTTATGACTTTTGTGAAGGAAAAATGACCCTTTGGGAACTTCTGAAAGTGCTTTGGCCAAAGTAAACAACTCTTTTAGGCTTTTTGTATGGGCAAAATGCACGAAGGGCAAGCACCCTTCATATTTTTTATCACAGACAAAAAGTTTGAAACAATTAAGACCTAGTACCTTTCTCAAAATAAAGACTTTTTTTAGAAATTTTGTAGTGGACAAAATGTTTGACAGAAATAGGTCTTCAAATTTTTTGTTTCAGATAAAAAGTTTGAAAAACCATTTTCATCGAGCATTGTGTTCATTACAAAAGACCCAAAAATTCTAAGGAGTAAACATTTTTACTAATCAAAGACAATAGACAAAGGACTTAGCCAATTTCTTATGATGAACTTGACCTTCCCAATGAATATATGAGGACAAAAGGACTTAGACATTAACTTCAATACTCAATGTGGTTTACATTTTAGGCATTCATAATTGACAAGGTCCCAATTGCTTCACTGCAATCTTGGGCACTAATAACCTATAATTTTATCATAGGTGCTCTTAGTGTTTAAATAAAACTTCTTATTTTAGAACTCAAATAATTCATAGAATGAGTATCAGGTTGTTTTAATCTGGTTACCTATGAAGAAATTGCAAAAAAACAAGTAAATTGTTCCACAATATCTATAGAACATGGTGGTTGGGATATGTTGTCCCCCAAAAAAATGTCACTCATTTTTAGGACAACATATAAGTTATTTTGGTCTTGAAAAGACCAAAATATCTCTTCTCATTTCAAAAAATTGTTCTAAGCTTTCACAATTGGGAATTATTCAAGCTTTTTTAGTCAAAGGAATAATGGTTCAATAGGTTCAAAGGCTTCTATAGGGAGGTTCAATCAAAAGAATCAGTTTCCAACACCTAGTCATTTTCAGGATTAGTTTAGTGCCTTGGTTCAATCAAAAATGTCCATCGGCAAGCATCTAAGTAAGGATCCAACCATTGAACATTGAACCATTTTGGTTCAATAGGTTCAACAAGTTCAAAGGTTCAACATCGTTGGCAAGGGTTAAGCACTTCATCAAGGTTCAACGGGTTCAAGGTTTAACAGGTTCAACACGTTCAGTTCAATGAAGATCAAAAGGACTCAGCCAAAACAAAGGAATGAACCATTGAACTATTGAACCAAATTTGGTTCAATCAAATGGTTTAAGATTCAAAGACACAAGTGCCCTTGTGAAGGGAATTCCCATGGCAAAAAGTGATGAATGCAAAGAAATAGATTGAGACAAAAGCCTGATAGAATCCCGTAGATGCTACCAAGTGTCATCTCTCAATCCTCATTTCACTTTGATTCTAAGAGTTGAGGTAGCCACCACGTGTCCTTCATCAAAGTTACATTAGATGTTGCCACATGTCATCCATTGAGACACAGTTTCAAAGTAGCAAAAGCTGCCACATGTCATCTGTTGAGCCCCATTGTAGTTTGTTTCTAATCATAATGGAAGATCCCACTTGTCCCTGCTAAAGCTTGTCAGAAGCTGCCAATTGTCATCTATCAAGACATTATATACTCTACCCTCAAGAAGTCATGGAACATGCCATGTGTCCCTTGAAAAAATTTGATGGAAGCTGACAAGTGTCAATCTCTACAATTTCTCCCTCCTACTTCTTGTTTTCATAAATATTGTGGTGGACCCCCAGTGAGCTATTGAAGAAAGTAGAATGCACCATGTGTCATCATCTGCTTGACTCTCTAAATACAAGTGGAAGCTAGCACCTATTCATTTATAACTCTATGGAGAGCGACACGTGTCTGTGTTTGAGTTTCAAACAAGTTTATAAGATTCTCCTAAGCATTTTTCAAAGCACAGTGGAGACTACCATGTGTTATCATCCACATGAATCTAAAATAAGTCTTGAGTGTTTTCAAAGGCCACTAAAGAACAACAGAGACCACCACATGTCATCTTCCACTAGACTCATAAAAAATGTTTCTAAAGCCTCTAATAGCAGTGGAAGCTACCACATGTCCTCACCTATTTCTAAGTGGATGCTGCCATGTGTCAATTTTTCAATGAAAAGTGACCAAAGAATAGAGAGGAAATGTAAGGACCCAATTCAATAGCTAAAAAGGGAGGAATGATGAAGGAAAGAACTAGAAATATCCATGCATGAGATATGTTTCAAATGACGGTAGACTCGAGGATGAAAAATTGGTGGCAATAAAGTGTCTATTGATTTTTGTAGACTTTAGTGTGAGAGACCTAATCACTATGAAGCAGAGGAAATAATACAAAATATCTAGAGTGTCAACACAGTGTTTAGATCTGATAGACCTCTTGAACCTAGAAATGTGGATGTGGATTTCTTGAGCCTTTAAAAGACATTACTTGTTCAGGAATAAAGGCAAAGTGAACAATGGTGCAATCAAGAGAGGGAACTAAGAGGATCATCCAGTTCTAGGAGATGACAGTCGAGTATAGATATAGAAATAAAAGTGCATACAAAGCATTGCATGTGCAGCATGAGCTATTCCATGGGATAAACATGCCAAACCTCTCTTGACCTCCATATATTCTAATCTCTCTGATTGTTATAGGGGGATCTTTTCTGCCATAGAAGCAAAAGCTCTGCCTAAATTGAAAGGCATTTACTAAGACGTTGAGCTCAGATTGTTAATCAATTTTATTCATTTGAATAAGAAAGCAAGTGACCTTTTCATAATTTGTACTAGAAATAGCCTATGTTATTTAGGGAATTGTTTGTATGTCTGTTTGCTAGAAGAATTCTTGTTTATTTGATCTAAAAAGTAGAACTAGTGGAAGCGGTTAGGAAGGTGTTTTGAAGACCAATTGTGGGATGACTTTGTGCCCCCCCAAGTAATTTCAGTGTGTTTTTATTTTCTTTTTCCTATATAAAGGACCTTGGGATGACTTTGTGCCCCCATTTTTATTTGTATCTCTCTCTTGGGTAGTTAAGGTGGAGACTTTGTGCTGCATCTTATATTGTTAGTTACTTTGTAATTTGGTTACCGATTACTTGTTCCTTGAAAGGACTCCTACTATTTCTTACAATAATACTTCTAAAAGAAGAGAAGTGCCTTTAGGGCTTCCCAAGATTTCTTCTCTATTTGTTAGCATCATCTCTTAAAAAAGAGAGATGGATGGTTTGTCCTTCCCTTGCGTCTTATTTTCTACTTATATATATATATATTATATAGTTCCGTATACTTGATAGGGAACCTCCCCTTGATGAGAGGAGAGATTTATCCCCTTTTGATGTAGTAAACCCACACATCTAACTGATTAATCTCCCTATTGCTGTGGTGATAGGACCTATTTTTGTCACTAGTTAGCTGGTCAACAAAATTTTCACCCACCAATTTTTGGTGACTCTGTTGGGGAAAGAGCATACAGTTTGAAGCCTCAAGTTTCAAGCTAAAGTAGGACCAGTTCTTTCCTATTTTTGTTCTACAATCTGGTAGCTTCATCCTATACCAAAAGCCATAAATCCCAAGGTGTTGTTGACCCTATTTTTGAGTTGGTACAATAGAGTAATTTTGAGTTGTTTCCTCCACAACCTCACCTTCAACAAACTAGGAGTCTTCTTCCTACCAACACCAGGTTACCAACACAAGGTAGAGCTGCTTTTTTTGCTATTAGAAAAACTTTGCCTATACATACACCACCTAGATTTGTTATCCCTACTTTCAATAATCCACTCATGATAGTTCAAGGCCCCTGGGGTAACTCTTTTGGCCCACTCAATCTTATTCCACCCCTGCATGAGATTATATGTAGTTCAAGGAAGAATTTCCCAAAATTATTTGGTGATGGAAAGGTTCACCCTAATGAACACATTGTACCCTTCAGCATAGCCTACAATGTGATACTCATGGAATTTGAGGACATGGAAATTAGACTATTCATGGAGACATTGCAAGGTACTGCTACGGATTGGTTCTAATATCTGCAGGCTAGATCAATGATTGACTGGGACACACTCAAAGCCAAGTTTGAAGCCAGATTCAAAACTATAGAAGATGTACATGCCCTTCTAGCCTAGCTCACACAAATGAAGAAGGAAACTCATGAACCAATGAGGGATTTCATCACCAAATTTGATAATTTGAGGAATAGGATCCCTGCAATCACTCAATCGACCCCTGAAAACCTCAAGTGTTTCTTCATCAAATCATAACTACTTGAAGTGAGTTTTTTACTGACACATGCTATCCAAAGAGACCTTGCTAAAGCTCAGGACATGGCTACTGAGGTAGAAGATGACCTTATCTTGGCTTGGAAGATAAGGAGAGATTCAAACAAAAGTAAATATTCTTCATCTTCTGATTACTCATCTACAACCACTACTGATCCCATGGTGTAGAAGCTAGAAAATGAATTCCTGGATCTCAAAAGACAAATGGCCCAAGGGACATCATTTTCTATTGCATATAGAGATATCCCAAGGAGGACATTCCAAAATTAGACATACCAAGCTAATGCTACCAGGGGTCAAGGGCAGCCAAATCATCTTCCTCCCCCGTAGCGGAACCTTTCCATCGAAGCTCCTCCAACTCAACTTAACAATTGGATA
Organism: Torreya grandis; assembly: GCA_037957365.1. Lineage (NCBI taxonomy): Eukaryota > Viridiplantae > Streptophyta > Pinopsida > Cupressales > Taxaceae > Torreya > Torreya grandis. The sequence continues at coordinate 865,815 of JARHVA010002275.1, forward strand.
TCTTGAAGCTGACTTGGGTTTCTCATTCTAGCCTGAGTTGAACCCTAAAGATGATGGTAATCTCTTCACTGAGGAAGAAGAAGAATTAGTTGGTGACTCCAACATTAGTTTCCTGAACTATCAAAATGAACCCAGAAGTGAAGATAATACAATGGAGGGATCATATGTTGTGTTCACCCAATCTAAGAATTAATCAGCTTAGGAAGCTGGTAAAGAGAAGATAGAGGAGTGACCTCAACCAGAAATCTCAATTTATAAGCATGGAAGTACTCTACCCTTCCAGCCAAAAGATCTGATGACTAAAAGAAAGGTAAGTACACCAAATACCCCTACACCTTCTACTTTAAATTCATAGTCCAGTTCTCCCCTACCAAGAATCAAAAGGATGAGCTACCATCCTCTATTCCTAGCTCATTTTAGACATTTGACATTATTGATCATATAAAGAAAGGCAAAGTTCAAATGTCTGAATTTGAATTTCTGTAGTCCAACCCTGATCAGTTAGATAAATTGGTTCAATGTGTGAAGAACCAAAACATCCTAGCAAGACAGGAAGCTAAGAAAGCAACTCATGATCCCCCAAGGAACATGTCTATCCTAAACAATCTTGTCATTGCTCCTCCTGCTACTCCTTAAAAAATAGAGCCTTTTTATGTATCTCTGTTAATCAATGAATATCAGCTGAATAATTGTATCATTAATTCTAGAGCTTTAGACAATGTCATGCCTACCAAAGTGGTTGAATCCCTTGGCCTTACACTAACCAAGACATTTGGTAGATGTTTCTCCATGGAAAAAAAGCAAGTCCCATTTTTGGGGCAAATTAAGGACACCCAATTTACATTTGCAACATTCCCAGAGAAAAGGATCAAAATGACTGTCTTGGTGGCCGACGTCCCAACATCTTATGGCATCCTTCTTGGCCAAAATTTCTACAAAGATATTGGTTACAAAGTAAACATGGACTTTTCTGAGCCAAGAATCCCCGTCAAAGGCATCATGAAAAGCTTGCTTCTTGAAAAGGAAATAAAATATGTGGTCACCCAATCATCAGCACCTGAAGCTCAAATTTTGTTTGAATCTTCAGGCATGGGTAACTACTTTTTGTCTGCTGAAGAAGTTCATAAAATTCCTATTGAATCTCTCAAAGGCGATGACCTGAAGATTAGTTTAGCTAGAACTATGGAAGAATCTCCACCTCTAAATGAAGAAGAATCTAAAGGAAAATTAATGTTTAATGAGGTATGGATCCTTGAATTTGATGGCAGCTATTCCTCTACCGGTTCAAGAGCTAGGGTTCTATTAATATCTCCTAAAGGAGATAATTTTCATTCATCCTATAGGTTGCAATTCAGAAACACTAATAACATAGCTGAGTATGAATCCTTATTGCTTGGATTAAAGGCTACTCAAGACAAAGGTATCAAGCTTCTTGATGTTAAAAGAGATGTTGAACTGGTGGTTTGTCAGCTAAGAAACCTATATCGAACCAAAAACAAGAGATTGAACCATTACCACAATCTAGTCTGTGACCAAATTGGAAACTTTGATGCTTTTAGCATCTCTACAGTCCCCAAGGAATTCAATGATAAAGCTGATGCTTTAGCAATCTTGGGCACTCTTCTGGGCCCCACTCAGACTTTAAAGGAGATAGGTACACTATTGAACTATTCTCTTGACCAAGTGTACCTAATAATGCTAGTCATTGGTAGGTGTTCAACAATGACAACCAAATCATTGCTTTCTTGGAGCCAAAGGATAGTTTTGAATGATTACATTTTGAAGGCAATGAACCTCAAGAGCCTGAATCAACCCCTGAATCAAGTTCAAGCATAGATGTAGAGTTTATGCAACTTAAAGGGAATAATATTCCTAAAAGCCTAGTCTCTCTTGAGAAATTGTTTGATAAGCATGACATATTCATTGAATAGCAACAAATGGAGGCAAGCTCCTCTCAGGGGTTTGATCAAATAAATATGGTACCAAGGAAGATGCCTAGATGGTGAACATTGGGAAGTGTTGCACTCCTAAGGAAAGATTAAAGTTCACTTCTTTGCTCAGACAGTACATGGACATTTTATCATACTCCTAAAATGACCTAAAGTCACTCAGGCCGAATGAAATTTAACATGACATCCCTCTGAAGGCTAACTCAGTGCCTTACAAGCAAAAACCCAGGCAGTACAATCCAAATATGTCAGGTACTATTCTATCTGAGATACAAAAGATGTTAAATGCTAGGATCATTTTCCCAATCCATCACTCCACATGGATTGCAAACATAGTGCCTGCGAGGAAGAAGAATGGTGAAATTTGCCTTTGTGTGGATTTTAGGAATTTGAATCAGTCATCCTTGAAGGATAACTATTCTTTGCCAATCATGGATCAAGTTCTTCAGACAGTGAATGGTTTAGAGATGTTATCAATGCTAGACAATTTCTCAAGATACAATCAAGTTGAATTTGTTGAAGCAGACCAGCATAAAACTGAGTTCACCACACCTTGGGGCACCTTCACCTATACAAGAATGCCTTTTGGCTTGATAAACACTAGTGCCACCTTTTAGAGAGCAATGGACCTCGCTTTCAAGGATGAGATGGAAAAGTTCATTATAATTTATCTTGATGACTTGACTATTTTCTCTAAGCATCACCCAGATCATGTGTGCCACTTACAACAAGTGTTGGAATGCTGTCGTCAGAATGGCATTTCCTTGAACCCCAAGAAGTCAGTTTTTAGAGTAATAGAGGGAAAACTTCTCAGACACATTGTGTCCAAAGAAGGCATAAAAATTGACCCAGACAGAGTCGGGTCTATCTAAGAGCTTACCTTGCCTATAATTAAGACTATTGTTCACTCTTTCTTTGGAAAGGTGAATTTCTTATGAAGGTTCATCCCTGAGTTTACTGAGAAGACTAGACATATTGTAAACATGATTAAGGGAAAGGCCACCTTTGGCTGTACTAATGAAGGCAAGTCAACATTTAAATATATCAGGACTACCATTACTCACGCCCCAATTCTGGTTTGTCCAGACTATAACAAAGAGTTTACCATGTACAATTATGCTTCAAAACATATGCTTTCAGTGATTTTGGTTCAATAAAATAAAGAAGGTATGGAGTCTCCCATTTCCTTCATGATCTGTCCTCTCAAAACTCATGAGCTAAAGTAATCTAATATGGAAAAGCTTGCTTATGTAGTGGTGAAGGTGGTAAAGCATTTTCACTTCTACATCTTGAATTCACATACTACTACCTTAGTTCCTTACACAACAGTCAAATCCATACTAACTCAGTAAGAGTTTGGGATGAAAAGAGGTAATTAGGTTGTAAAGATTCAGGAGTTTTATCTACTCATCAAACCAACAAAGCTAGTTTAGGGAAAAGGCTTATGCTAATGAATTGTTGACAATAAGCCAGAAGGAATAGAGCATCAAAAATTAGAAGAAGTAGAAGTGCCAACAGTCCTCTTTGTCTCTACCACTGATGAGTGGCATTCAGGTATTGCTCACTTCCTTACTTATGGTGAATGTCCTACTCACCTATCATATAAAGAGAGGACTATCAAGTTTAAAGTGGCAGATTTTGTCCTTTGGGATAATGGCCTGTATAAGAGGGGCCTTGATGGAGTGTTCCTTTACTGTGTAGACAAGGAGAAACAAAGCCAACTTTTGAGATCCTTCCACAATCAAGCCTATGGAGGACATTTTTCTACTCCTATGACTGCCCATAAGATCCTTTGGGCTAGATATTAATGGCCTACTCTTTTTCAAGATGTGTACAAGTGGGTAAGGAAATGTGAACTATGTCAATAGTTTATTGGAAGACCTAAGTTAGCTGCCCTACCTCTCAAACCAATAGTCATAGAAGAACCATTTCAGCAATGGGGCCTCAATTTTATTGGTGCTATAAACCCATCTTCAAGCGCTAGACAAGATTATGTCCTCATAGCCATAGACTACTTCACCAAGTGGGTGGAAGAAATTCTAACCAAGCATGCTACTTTAGAAGTAGTGTGCAATTTATTGAAAGAAAACATCATTTCTAGGTTTGGGGTCCCAACTAAGATTATCACTAAAAATTCAGCTTGTTTCACTTCCCAAGAGATCACTCAATTCTATTTATACTATGGAATTACACTCTCCCACTCATTTGATTACTTTCCTTAAGGGAATGGACAAGCTGAATCAAGTAATAAGAACCTGGTGACAATCATCAAGAAGTTGGTTGATGACAACCAAAGAACATGGAACAAAGCATTGATTGATGCTTTGTGGGCCAATAGAATTACACCCAAAAGGGCAACTAGTATGTCTCCTTTCCAACTTATTTATGGTATCAACACTGAGATACCAATCACCTTAGAATTGCCAACATTAAAATTGGTGAAGGCAATTGAAGATCAAACTTATGAAAGTGCCCTTGATAAGAGAATTATGTGCCTGACTGAGCTAGAAGAGCAGAGAACTGTAGTGGTGAAATGAATCACAGTCCATCAAAGCCTGGTGAAGAATCTCTTCGAACAAAAAGCAAAGAGCTGAGATTTCTAGGTTGGAGATCAAGTCATGCTGTGGGACAAGAAAAGAGAACCAAAGGGAATGCATGGAAAATTTGATTCCCTGTGGAGAGGCCCTTTTAGTATCCATGAACTCAAAGGTGAAAACAACTTCCTATTGAAATATCAAGATGGCACACCCTTTTCTCTGCCTCACAATGGGTAGCATTTGAAGCACTTCAACTCTTGAAGTATAAGATGAAATTGTCTATACATATGTATATTTGTATAGTCTTTTTTGCTTTGTGCTATTTGTTTTCATGCTTTTTTTTGTCACCTTTCATTTTGGGTAGCATGACTCCATATTCCAATGGCACATTTTAAGGCACTGGAGATTCTAGTTTCTACTCCCCTTAGTTGTTCCAAGTTATCATCTGAAGGAAGTTCCCCAACAGGAGCCAGTTGTTGTCCCCCAAAAAAATGTCACTCATTTTTAGGACAACATATATGTTATTTTGGTCTTGCAAAGACCAAATTATCTCTTCTCATTTTAAAAAATTGTTCTAAGCTCTCAAAATTTTGAATTATTCAAGCCCTTTTAGTCAAAGGACTAATGGTTCAATAGGTTCAAAGGCTTCTATAGGGAGGTTGAATCAAAAGAATTAGTTTCCAACACTCAGTCATTTTTTTGGAATTGGTTCAGTGCCTTGGTTTAATAAAAAATGTCCATCGACAAGCATCTAAGCAAGGATCCAACCATTGAACCTTGAACCATTTTGGTTCAATGGGTTCAACAAGTTCAAAGGTTCAACGTCATCGGCAAGGGTTAAGCACTTCATCAAGGTTCAATGGGTTCAAGGTTCAACAGGTTCAACAAATTTGGTTCAACAAAGATCAAAAGGACTTAGCCAAAACAAGGGAATGAACCATTGAACCGTTGAACCAAAGTTGGTTCAATCAGTTGGTTCAAGAGTCAAAGACACAAGTGCCCTTGCGAAGGGAATTCCTGTGGTAAAAAGTGACCAAGGCAAACAGACATACCAAGACAAAAGCCTGATAGAATCCCATAGATGCTGCCAAGTGTCATCTCTTAAGCCTCATTTCACTTTGATTCTAAGAGCTGAGGAAGTAGCCATGTGTCCTTCATCAAAGTTATAATGGATGTTTCCACGTGTCATCTTTAGAGACATAGTTTCAAAGCAGTAGAAGCTGCCACATGTCATCTATCAAGTCCCATTACACTTTGTTTCTAATTTCAATGGAAGATGCCACCTATCCCTATTGAAGCTTGTCAAAATCCACCAAGTTTCATCTACTAGGACACTATATACTCTACCCTTAAGAAGTCACAGAACATGCCATGTGTCCCTTGCAAAAATTTGACAGAAGTCGTCAAGTGTCAATCTCTACAATTTCTCCCTCCTACTTCTTATTTTCATAAAGACTATGATGGACCCCTAGTAAGCTACCAAAGAAAGTGGAATGTGCCATGTGTCATCATCCACCTGACTCTCCAAAGATAAGTGAAAGCTACCACCTGTTCATTTATAACTCCATAGAGAGTAACACGTGTCTACGTCTAAGTTTGAAACAAGTTTATAAGCTTCTCCTAAGAATTTTTTAGAGCATAGTGGAGACCGCCATGTGTTATCATCAATGTGAATCTAAAATAAGTCCTGAGTGTTTTCAAAGGCTGCTAAAGCACAGTGGAGACCACCATGTGTCATCTTCTGCCAGACTCATAAAAAATGTTTATAAAGCCTCTAATAGTAGTAGAAGCTACCGCGTGTCCTTGCCTATTTCGAAGTGGATGCTACCATGTGTCAATTTTTTAGCAAAAACTGACCAAAGAATAGGGAGGCAATTTAAGGACCTGATTCAATAGCTAAAAAGGGAGGAATGATGAAGTAAAGAACTAGAAATATCCATGCATGAGATATGTTTCAAATGATGGCAGACCCAAGGATGTGAAATTGGTGGCAATAAAGTGTCTATTGATGTTTGTAGAATTAAGTGTGAGAGCCCTAATCACTGTGAAGTAGAGGAAATAATATGAAAGATATGGATTGTCAACACAATGTTTAGACTTGATAGACCTCTTGAACCTAGAAACATGGATGTTGATTTCTCGAGCCTTTAAAAGACATGACTTGTTTGGGAATAAAGGTAAAGTGAACAATGGTGCAATCAAGAGAGGGAATTAAGAGGATCATCCATTTTTAAGAGATAACGTTTGAGTTAAAATATAGAACTAAAAGTGCATTTAAAGCATTGCATTTGCAGCATGAGCTATTCCATGGGATAAATGTGCCAAACCTCTCTTGACCTCTATCTATTTTAATCTCTCTAATTGTTGTAGGGGGATCCTTTTTGCCATAGAAGCAAAAACTCTGCCTAAATTGAAAGGCATTTACTAAGACTTTGATCTTAGATTGTTAATCAATTTTCTTCATTTGAATAAAAAAGCAAGTGACCTTTTTAGACTTTGTGCTGGAAATAGCATGTGTTATTTAGGAAATTGTTTGTATGTCTGTTTCCTAGAAGCGTTCTTGTTTCTTTGATCTAATAAGTAGAATTAGTGAAAGTGGTTAGGAAGGTGTCCTAAAGACCAACTGTGGGATGACTTTGTGCCCCAACAAGTACTTTTAGTGTGTTTATATTTTCTTTTTCCTATGTAAAATACCATGGGATGACTTTGTGCCCCCATTGTTCTTTGTATCTCTCTCTTGGGCAGTTAAGGTGGAGACTTTGTGTTGCATCTTATATTGCTAGTTACTTTGTACTTTGGTTACCGGTTACTTGTTCCTTGAGAGGACTCCTGTTGTTTCTTGCAAGAATACATCTAAAATAAGAGAAGTGCCTTCAGGGTTTCCTTGGATTTCTCCTCTATTTGTTAGCATCATCTCTAAAAAAAGAGAGATGGATGGTTTGTCCTACCCTTGTGTCTTATTTTTGGCTTATATATATATATATATATATATATATTATATAGCTCCGTATACTTGATATGAAACCTCCCCTTGATGAGAGGAGAGATTTATCCCCTTTTGATGTAGTAAACCCACACATCTAATTAATCAATCTCCCAATTGTTGTGGTGATAGGACCTATTTTACTCACCAGTTAGCTAGTCAATAAAATATTCACCCAACAGGATACAACTTGGTCCCCTCAACAATCTTTTCAAAAATGTAGTAATCTATACTAATGTCAATGAATTTTGATCAAATATTAATCTAACACTAATTTGTGTAGATATTTACAATGATATTTTAACTAAAGTGATCTGATTAAAAAAGAAGTAAAAAGGTAGGGTAAGGTAGAGAAGAAAAGTGTTGTTGATCTTCATCACAAGTAGTAAAAAGGCATCCACTTAAAACCAATATATGAAACAAAAATAGCTTAAGCTTGAATTACAACATATATCAAGAAAAATTCTAAGGAAGACAGAACACAATGCAAATAAAAACCCTATTTACTTTAAATTTTTACTCTTTTAAGTAGATAACTGATGCACATATAAAAATATAGAGCAAAATAAAATGAATAAAACTTAATAACCTTCACTTAACGTATCATATACAGAAGTTAACAATTATGCATTCACAAGGTGCTTTCTAAGAGTTCAAAAGAACCATTCAAATATATGATTTAGAATAAATAATTAAGAGAGAAGCTATATAAAAATTCACACAAATAAGATGAGACAATCTTCTTAGAATTCTCTACATGTGCTAATTGCTTAAAAGTTTACACTATTTTTATAGCTCAAAAACTCCCTCCCATTTTATAAATTACAATGCTCTTTTTATAGATTTCAAAGATGCATGTCAATTAGCTGTATCAAATTACAATTGTACTTATGTAAAGGATAGTTGTCCTTTATATAAAGTTTCTAAAATACACTAGACTTTCTAAAATAGACTGACCTTTAGACAAATGTGCTAGCAAGCTGCACATGCCTTTACAAAATAATCTTTCATTTTCAAAGTTTACAATGCTTCCACAAAAGGGAATATTTGTAACTAACTGGTGGACCTTGTGATGATAAAGGCCCTTAAATCTATTGAAGTAACTTCATTGCCTTTTAATGTTGTTCATCAACTAAATTCAAATTAATAATTGAATCAAGGAGGAGTTCATCCTCTTTATCTACCAAATCTCCTAGGTTCCTATCATTTCTCTCTAAATCCTCCTTAATATTGTTTCCTTTGGATATATTTTTTCTAAAATTAGGATTATATCCATTATCCTATTTTTATCACCTCTAGACCTACCTTGGTTCTTGCTCCTCCCCTCCTGCATTACCAAAGTGGACCTAGTAACATATGCATAGTATTTTAAAAGTCCCATCTACCATATTTCATCGAGTAGATTCTCATCTCTCATCAATCTAGCCTCGAGCTTGATATTATGCTTCTTCATTCTCAATATGACTTATGTGAGTGAAGATCCTTAGATACACATCATGTCATGGACACCTAGTTGATTTTCATATTTCATATTACTCTATTTGGATTTTAAATGTTTTGAAACATTATCCTAGGGTCCCAATTTCTCAATTGAATGAGTCTTTATGCTTAGAAATAGTGTCTACATTGTCTTAATTGTATGACATATTTTTACTAATAGTTAAAGGTAAATAATGGATTATCCCATTCCTTTTGACTTTTCATACACCATCAATACCATGGAACAATAGTATGTTATCTCCTATTCAACCAGATTGGTGGGTATATAGAATTGTAAATTAAGTGGTTGACATAAGGTTCCCTCTATCTTGATTATCATGTAGTCAGGATATAACCAAATATAACCAATAACTTCCACACAGGTCTTGATCAAGGGGCGTACCCTCATCATAAGTTTCCTTATAATATCTTCTACTAATTTGTGGTATACATATTCATAAATGAATTGTATGTGGTCACTGTAATGGGAGGCTATTTGCTTTCCATCAAGTGACCAATTTTTGATATTAGGGATTTTGGTAGTGGCCAATATGGTATCCAAAATATAAGATGTCGTAAAGAAGTGACTGGGAGTCCCTTTATTTATGGTAGAGAATTGTTTTTTAGTAAAGTATTGATCATTTATCCTATAAGAGGAGAAAGTCCCTTTTCAGCCATGAATTCTATACAAAGGACCCAAATTTTATTGACATAGGTGGTGGAAGGGGCCCCAAACAATCTGTTGAGCAAATTCATAATCATTCTAATTACTACCATAAATTGGGTGATTGGGACATTTCTAGTGGGGTCCTAGATCACAAGGGTTCCTAAATACAACCATGGGAAAAATTTTAGGTCATTTTTGCTAAACCATTCCCTAATTGTGGAAAAATGTACCTAAGGTATGGGAATTTTGTATTAACTTTCAAATGTAATGGGGGAAATGTAAGAAAACTTTTTAAAACTCTGTTCATTAGCTTTCATGTCTTGTTCAATTCTATAATCCTTAAAGACAAGAGAAATAAAATTAATACAATGAAGTACCTCTAGGTTTGCCACTGTATGGTGAAGACTAGTCATCTAGATGGTGACCATGTCATAGTACCTATGGTTGAGTATGGAATTATTTTCATCATCTTTGGTGATTTTTGTAATTCTTCAATAGCCTAGAAAATCTTGGACTAGTTATTATCCCTAGTGTTAAATGCTAAAACATTAGATTCAGTGTCCTTGAAGACTCAACCTCCTATGTCTAAAGTTAAATACAACTCTGTGTCCTTTATATTTATCTATTTTCATGATTCCATGATTTTGATATATATAAATTTCTCACTAGTGGTCTAAAAATGCTTCTGGATCAATTTGTACTTGTTTAGGTAATAATTGAGCTTTCTCTAGTTTGACTATGATCAAATTAGGAATAAATTAGGGATTTTGTAGACACTAGGGCTTTTTGAAAGTATTTTTGAACTTTAATGGTGACAATTGTTTTCAATCAAGTGAGTTCATACCTTAGAGCTGATTATAACTTTTGAATTTACCTTTTCTTTTTCCAACACCACAAAATCTTTGGTTTCATCCTTTTTTGCTTAGGTGGCAACTGTGTGGCATCTAGTTGGCTTCTTTATGAAAATTTGTTCATAAATGCTTTAAAACTTTACCATTGCATTTTAAAATTTGTCTTCGATCTTACTCTATTTTCTCAATTCATATAGATCAACATGGATTGTTGATCTTGATCCTGTTAGTTAAATGCCATTGGCTATCCTTTAGACCAGGTCCCATGGTTGTGCCACTTGGCAATCCCACAAGCCTTCTAAGATCTACATCTTTTCTAGTCTTGTCGTGAATGTGTTTGTACCACATAGTAGCTCCATGCTTATTTGGAGGTTCTATTTAATACTCCACATTAATATCACTTCATTTGATCATCTTACCCCGATTAGATATGAGTCATTGATCCTAAAAAGGTGAATGAACTTTAAATTAGAATGGGACCATGCAAAGAACTTATGTTAAATAATTTAGTCTAAGGTTTTATTTCATGTTAATCAATGTACAACATTCTTGAGGCTAAATTATTTATGCTAGGTTTGGATCAAAATAAAAGGGAACTTGATATAATAAAGAGGATCTAACTTAAGGTTTTTGACCTAAGGTTTTTATCACATTAATAAATACTAGGAAAACCTTGGGATAAATGATTTAAGATAGGCTTCATACCATAAGACCTCACATTTTGTCAAGCCTTGCTAATAATCCCATATAATATTCCAAAAGATCATGGCTATATATATATATGTGTGTGTGTGTATGTATGTATGTATGTATGTATGTATGTATATATTGACTAAGTATAAGGTTTTGAACTAAGGATTGGTCTAATGTTTAAAAACATGATTTAACCTTATGATAATATTGAAGGTAGGTCTATGGTATTTAGAATTTCCCCTATGTACACTTAAATTTTAGGTCAAAATATAGCTTCTAATTAATCTAAGATCAATCTTAATATTTAAGCCAAAAACTTCTAAGCATGATTAAGGCAAACAACATGTTCATTTATCTAAGTGAGATTGGTTTATGAGCTTAATTTTGATAGCCTCATGGCTGTTAATGATGATCTCATGGATGTCAAATGATGGGCATGAGAATTTTAAAAATTAATCTCCAGCAATGTATCACTAAGGATTAAATTCAATGGCCTCATGAATGTTAATGATAGCCTCTTAGATGTTGAATGATGGGCACAGGAATATCAAAATTAATCTCTAATAATATATTACCAAGGCTTAAATTTGATGGCCTTATATATGTAAATGATGGCCTCATGCACATCAAATGATGGGTGTGAGAACATCAAATTTTATTCCCACATAACATAATATGCCTTGTGGAAATTTTGACCCATTATGTGTCATTCGATCATGTTCATCCGAGCATGTGTGAAATATTGATCATGATCTGAGTAGTTTGTTGTGATTGGTTCTTATAGTCACAAATGGAATAAGTAATCTCAAGACCTCATAAAACATAGACAAATATTATAGACTAATTTTTTGTTCACATTAATAAATACAAATATGACTTAGGATTAAAGTCTATAAGCCAAGTTTTAACATAATAAAGCATGGACCCTTCAAATAATTAAAAGGACATAACATAGGCCTTTAGCCTAAGGTTTCATTTTATTGATAAATATAATAAAAATTTAGGGTAAGACTTAGGTTAATATTATGTCACAACAAAGGGGGTCCCTCTTTATTTTGAATCATATGATATTTGGTATCCACTTAATTTCAGGTCATTGATCATGATCTAACTGATCAAGTATGATTGGTCTCATGGGTTAAATATTTAGACTCATAAATTCCATCTCATGTTGTCTAATCATTTCTACCTGAATTCACATGGGTCATAGTTCTTGAAAAGAAGCACATGGATTAAGTTAGGGATCATGGAAAATAATACTTATGATAAAATTTTTGGACTAAGGTCTTGTTCATGCTAATAAATGTGAACTAGGCATTAGGACTAAAACATTAGTCTAAGCTTGTGCGAATAAATTTAGACCAAGATATGAACTTAAACAGACCCTATAAATAATAAATTTAGACCACGTTAAAATAAAAATGGAAAAAAGAGCTTGGGATATAAAGGGGAACAATTTTATAATTTTTAGGCTAAGGTTTGGTCATGTCGAAAAACATAACCAAATGTTAGTATTAAAATTAGGCTTAAGTCTATAACATATTTAAAATGTTCTGGCATAAATTTTTCCCACTAGTTTTTGAATTAGGTCTAAAAAAATATTGTGCTAGGGTTCCTAAATTAGGGTTTAAAGAAGCTTGAACATCGATTAATATTTAATCTTAATAGACTAAAGGATAGTAAAAGGTCAAATTAAGAAAAAACCATTAAAACTATGAAACCCAAGTATGATCCCATCAAGGATAGCTCCATTAAACCAATGATATAAAATATAGAGATCCACCATTAGAAAAATTAGGCAAAGATAGAGGAAAACCATGAATAAATAATACCAATCAGACCTAGGGGTGGATGATATTTAAGTGAAAATATTGTGCAAAACATGTTAATGATCCTCTGGTCAAGTGAATTTCAACTTCAAAATACAAATTTTGTAAAATTTTAACACTAGGGTCCCCATTTTTAAAAAATGGGTTTATGTTGCACTCAATACACTCTAAGAACACATAACACCCCATATGGTCTATATAACATGTCTGTACCATCAATATCATCCATCAATTACCTCACTAAGTCAAACACTCTCCAAACCATCAATCTGATCATTTTGTCATTAATGCACTAGTACCACATGCTCTATTTGGTAGTAATGACAATCAAACACCAATGACTATGCTCAACACACCATGGATACACCTTAGATAAAACCTCCCACACATAAATCACCTTTGAGGAGTCCACTTATAACGAATAATAACGAGAGTTGAATACAAATATTATATATGGACTTTGATGTGTAGAGGATAACTAGATATTATGTACATGGATGGATAGTAATAATACATGTATGGAATTGATTTTTAATATGGACATTAAATGTAAACACATTCAATTAAAATATATTATGTTTTTTTAAATTAACATGTTTTATGTATTGGTTTATTATGATATGATGATTATATACATACTTCATTTGATGTTATGGATACCATATGATTATATCTAAATCTTAAGTGATTATATAATTATGATATTATGTGATTATGTGACATACACTCTTAGTTTTGATATTCATTTTTGCATATTTAGTCATTTGATATTGATGTATGGATAAATGATTAGATGAATAGATTACTAATAGGATGAGATAGGCGATGATGTAGAATAAGGGACATGCAAATAAGTTTTCACATAATTTTTAATGTTTGAACAACCTTATTTTCATATAGAACATGAGATTATTTACCACTATATGAAAAAAAACATGAGGTATTTTTATTCACATGTCATAAGACTAACTCAGACACAAACAAAAAAATAGATAAAAACAAATAATAAAATACAAACACAAACACATAAAAAAAAGAAAACAAACAATAGGTTTATGCCTTAGACTATGTCAAAATATTTATATGTGAGGAGTGATATTAATAGTAACTTAACTATGCCCCAAGAAATTATATATGTAATATGGAAAGGTTAAAAATGATATATCCTGATGAATCTACTATTATTTATATAGAGTATACCAAGGATGTGATTTTGACTAAGGATTGAATGACTAACTCTATTTTAGTGTTTTTCAAAATTTTAATTACTTTTAAGATTTTATTATTTTTAAGGTGTTTTTAATACACACACACACTCACATGTAAATGATACTATCAAATGGATAACTAACTCTATCAGTGTGAAAGGAAGCATTACTAATGGAAGAGTAATGGATGAATGGAGATATTAGATATATTCAAAGACACTAAGGGATATAAAACTATTTATACATGTGTTGTTTATATTTATTATTGAAAATGGATTGTCATATATTGATCACATTATTTGTGTTGTTGTGTAGTCCTTATAGGTCTCTACCAAGATCAAAATGGAAAATGGAAGTGTGGTTGATTGAACGGATCAGGATACGAAAGGATGAAGTGAAATGGATTTTACCTTATAGATACTAAAATATAATTTATATAGTACCTCAGTCTTGTATACTTGGAAAATACATATAATGTTTATAGCTTTAATATTTATACATGTCTACTACCAAAAATATCACATTTGCTATCTCCTTGTTCCAAATTTATTATTAATTACTCTACCCATTGTTATTATAATTACCAATCCTTATATACAATGCAAAAATATCTAAACTTGATTATTATACTTTACTACTAGTTTTGGACCTATACATATTTTATAGCTTCATGGACAATTTCATCAAGGATAGACAAATACATCAAAGCAAGTGTCCATTTTCATACAAGTTCCTAATTCCCAAAATTCATCCATATTTTAAAGGTAGCATATCCAAAATGTTGGCATAAGATATTTAATTCAATATATTTCTAAAGTGGATTGGTATGTATACAAGATCAACCCTCATTCATTCCTCACCTGGAAATCACATACAAATCATAAGGAAACATACCAAGAATCACTCAATTAATAATTCAAGTGAGAAAACTTACCCAATTCATCCATGTTTCCATATACTTAATAGGAAAATTATTTATAGATGTTTGAATCTTTCAAAGAGAATCCCATGATCCATATTTTTCAAGATATAAGATATGTCACTACATATCTTCCCTTATCACACATTTCACCCTTGTGCACACACAATCAAACACATAGTAGATAACTACATCAATATGAGGCCTTATTGAGAGTATTAGATATGTATTTAGTGCCCATTGATATAGGGGTCTTTGTGGATATCTCAAAACTATTATCCTATTAACCTATTATTCCCATAATCAATCCAAACTCCAAGCATGATGTGATAGGTTTTGATCATTTTAAAAATAGGGATAACCTATGTGTAAGATCTAAATACATCAAAATAAAGATGAAATACAACCTATAAGGATCTAATTGGTCACATAAGTCACATCTAGATATAGTTCATATTTTGTAAAGGACACATATGTTGGGCTATACACCTACATCAATGCATTTTTCCATATCTAATGAAATCATCTAAGGCAAAAAAATATATTTCTTATAATCTGATGATTATCCTAAGATCATCTTATAGTCCACTTCTAGCTTATTCCTACCCATACATACATGTGCACATTAAAGTAGCTAAGTATCATTTATTTCAAATTCATTACAGTATCTATTAATTGTTGTACTTTACTATTTTTATCAATACAAATTGTATAAATTGAGGATATTTTTTATTAAATTTTTTTATTACTTAGCATGTTCATTAGGTTATTTCACCACCTTTGTGTAAAGACTAATCTATTCCTCATAACCTAGATACCTAAACTTCTAAGTTTAGGTTTAAACATTTGGTGAACCTGACCTACGAGTTTAATTTTTGCATAAGTAATCTATATTTGATTTATTCATCTTTATTTCCCTATTATTTATTTTCTTTACTTCCATCATCATGGATGATATAGATTTTTTATGACTATGATTTTGAAACTATAAAAAAGTTATATCAAAGGAGTAAAAATTGATGACCTTTATCTTTTTACAAATGCACAAGCATGCCATATCTAATATTTAAATGGTGGTAGGTACCATACCTTTAACCAAGTCCATGCCACCACCATCCTAATATATTATTTGAAAAATATTAAGGAATATAGAAAACCTTTTCCTTTACCTTCTACAACCAAATTGGCTACATATGAGGAAAAAATACTTCATTTGATCATGGTAAATTTCATCAAATCCATATGGATTTCATGGTCGAATTATAAAATAAATATAGTGGGATGTTATTTCAAGCACAGTTATTCAAGATCCCATAATTCTTTCGTTTCCAAATAGTATCCCCATCATTAATGGTGATGATTCTCTTTTTCCTTCATTTGATATTGAAGTTTTTTGAAAGGTAAATAAAGATACCATGGAGTCTTTAACAAATTACATTAATGCACCATAAATAAGGTTGAATTACAAACATAAAGTGGAAAAATATCCTAATGTTACAAAACATGCATTCTTAGCAATTTCAAGCAAGGTTTATAAAGAAAAGGATTTTTATCTTCCAAAAGATTCATTCATGAAAAAAGTTCCTAACATACCGAAAGAGGTACCTTTACCGAAGCTATCTAAATTTATAATTGTTATATCATTACCAAATTTGGATTAGCCTTCAAGTAATATTATAATCTCAAATTTTCCAAACTCTCAAAAGGATATTCCAAAGTTTCCAAAGTTCAAATATCTAATATCATTACCAAAATATCTTGGATTTAGAGATTCTAAACTTACACGTGTTATTCATGAGGATGATAATACTAATATGCCTAAAGTAAAAAGAGGTGGTGGATTATAACCAATGATAACACCTTTTCAAAATACTCCAATTCATAATTTTTATCTCATTTCCATGATGAGTGATACATGATAGATTCCAATAAAATTATACATACTTCAAATGCAAAAGTCCCACCATAATGCTAATTAAAATATTATCTCATTCCACAATAGTCTAATTTCACAATATCTATTTGAATATCATTATCCACATTTTTTTAAACTATCAAATTTACCTCTTTTTATCACCATATCCATTTTATCACATTATTAGATATTTTAATTCTTTTAGTCAATGGAATAAACATGAAAAACTATTTCTAAATCCTTTTTATAAAACTCACAACTAGTTTTATAGCTTACCAAAGGGATCCTTATCCACTTTTTCACAATTGAAGGATTTATTATTTTTGGTTTTAATATACACAAGGTACCTGTACCTACATTAAAACATCTTCACAATTTTAAATAACATTATACTTAATCCATTCAATACTATGTTATTATATTTAAAATTACATCATATTACTTAGAATTTAGATCCTCATATTTGGAACTATAATTCATCTTTAGTATAGGTATTCTTTACCCATTAAAGGAAAGATCATTTCATAAATAATATGAATCATTTACGTACTTATACTTAGATGCTCATTATCATGGTTCATTCATGCTCAAGTATCCAAACAAACTTAACATATCTCCTTCCATTTACAAAATTTTTACTCCACATATACATGAGGAATATTAATTGCCAAATGAACACTAAAACAAAATGTATGGTATTTCCCACATTCATATTGGAGATTTACAGCCATTACTCAATATGAAACCAATCCAAGATGCACACCCAAATCAAATGCCTCAAATTGAAAAAACCAAAAATCATCCACTCCAACAAGATATAACAATCACATTATTCATGGGTAGTTTTAATTTTTGGCATATCCATGTTGATCCTACACAAACAAAAATCACTTGCAATGTAGTGTGTTTGAAAAAAAAATATTTGATGTAAATTAATTTAAAAATAAATGATATTTGAAAGACCCCTTAGGAAAATCATAATACAAATTGTTTTTGGGCCTAAAATTATTCAAACAAGGGGGGTTATGCCAGCACATCGTAATATTATTTTACATTGGGAGCTCTTTGGTTATACTATATAGAAGGAAAATTTATAGAAATAAGAAAGGTAACTAATTTTATCATGATGTAAAATTTATCCATATACCACATGATGACATTTGTTATCCTCTCTCACATGAAAATTGTGAAAAATAGCATGTCATATACCATTTTCACCTATGTAACCATTATCCAAACAATGAAAATGATCCAACCTAAGGTGTCATGTCCCATTTTTAATTAATTTCCATTTATTAATTAACTAATCCATTTTTAAATTACATGGGAATAAGTGACATAATATTGGAACACATATTTAATTAATTATTTATTTGGAGTTGGCAAGTTTGAGAAGATGACAGGGGATCAAGTTAAATAATAATAATTTATTAGCCAAAGTGTGGTGTGGTGTTTTTAAGGAGGAGAATAATAGGTTTTAAAATAATAACTCATTTTTTATTTATTATCCTCAAGAAAATTTGGCCAATTTGGAAAATTCCTAGAATAATACAAAAGTGGGAAAAGTAGGAATAAAGCAAATTATGGGAAATTGGAGGAAGATGACAACTAATAGAGTTTTCTAATTGATTTTTAATATTTAAAAAGTAAAGAGTTATAAATTGGTGTCCCTTTTGGGCCCTCTTTGTTATTTATATGTCATAATTTTATACACTAACATTCATCCACTTTTGTGTCTAAATGGACTTCAGACCGATTTCTAACAAATAATTCACAATTAAACTTAGAAATCACTAAAACTCCCAAATTCATCTTCATATTGGACGTAAATGCAAAGAATTATTTTGAAGCTTTTCTATTTGGGGTATTACCTTGTATACAATGATAACCTCTCATAGATTCATTCCAAGCTAGGTTGTAACCTAGAAAACGGACATTTTTTATTAATTAAGTAGGGTACTTAACCCAACTCTTGAAATGACTAAAATACTAACCAAAATTAATTAACCAAATAAATAATACTAAATGCCTAAACAAAAAATCCATGTTGAATTAGTGAATATGTAATTTATTAAAATAAAAATTCAATAAATATCAATAAATATGAGGTCATGATTATGTCATCATTCCCAAAGTTAATAATTACAAAATATTAACATAAATGTCATAAAAATCAAAAATGTTGAATCATGCCTCCATAAATCCATAATTAAAGCCATCATTAATTTCAGTTTTACTCCCAAATTTACCCTTAACCTAAATACAAGTGACATGACCATTTTCAACCAAGCTTTTTTATACAAACAAATAATTCGAAATTATTACTATAAATTTTCATTACCAACACAAGATAAGAGAATATTTATAAGGGAACAAGAGGATGTTATGCCCACAAAACATCATACATCATCAAATACCATTTGTTCATAATACTAAGTATCAACCTTCTCTCACGTTGATTACAATATGGAGTCATTCTAGGAAGATAAATGGTGTTTTTATATTCTATTATTATATTTATTTGGTTCATTATCATTGATCACCATAGTAATTTTTATTAAAATACTAGTTGTCATTGATTGTTCTTGTTTATTCACTAAAAAGATAAAATGCATTGTCTTCATAATATTACATTATATATTGGTATGCTCAATGGGACACGTACCTCACATTCATCCTAGGAGCACCTTGGACCCTTAAAAATTAGGAAAAGATCATCAATGAAATTTTTATTAGCTTTTTTGACAAACTTTGACATGTTTTGTTATTGATTATGGAAGTGACAATTCATCCAATGTGTATCAGTGAAATCAAAAGAAAAAATAGTAAAATCATTGTTGGAAAGTTTGAAATCATCATAAAAAGTGTAAAACTATCTCTATCTCAAATATTATCCACATAATAATGAATTCAGAGCTTTATTTTACAAAAATGTTAGGGTAAATTGTGAATATGTTCTATAGTTTTTCAATTTCTTTTATAGACACTAGAAAACCATACACTACGATTCTAGATGTCAAAATACCCCCAGATGCCCAGCCCACCATTTACTACTTTTTTTTATCACAAACTTAAGTCAAAACAAACTTAACCCTTTGACCTTATAACCCACCTTGACCTTCGACCCTTCAACTTTTGACCCTCTACCACTGTCAGTCACTCTAACCACCAATGGTTAGCACTCTGACCATGAATGATCATTACCAAAACTTACCAACTTGATCTATGTGTCACCTAACATGTCAAAATATTATCTAGATTTCCAACTTCTCTATTTGCTTATGCATCATAAGCCTCAAAATCATTAACCAAACCTCTTAGGGAACATTCTACATCCATCTCTCTTTGCCTATAAAATGAGGGGAGTAGGAGGTTAAAAGGCATCAAAAAGGATCCACAAATAAGCACATTTTCATTCTTTTAGTAGCTACAGCAGAGACCTAAACCTCTACCAAAATCATTCTTTAATAAAAGTATCATTATTCTACCTAAATCACTCCAAACTTTAATAACATCTTCCACCAACTTCAAAAACATGAGCTAGGTATTTTTTTATTTATTCATTTACCTTGTTCTTATTTATAACCTACTACCTCTGACCTCTCAACCAATTAAATAACCCCCAACATCCTAATGTACTTATCTACCATTTTCTCTATGGCCTATAACGTATAAATTAACTTTTATCTAAACTAGACCTATTGACAGTAACCACCAATGGTCACCCTAACCGTTGATAGTTGACTATCAAACTACCAATAGTCACCTTAACCATTGATAGTTGACTATCAAACTACCAATAGTCACCCAACCACTGATGTTTAATATAATTCTTGATGGTCACCTTGACCATTGATGGTCATTGTGTGAACCAAACCAACAATCAATAATCAATCCTTATCCTTAACCAAAACACTATTTTATTGGCCCTTGTCACCTCACGAACCAAAAAAAGCAACTTGACCATACCTGAACCATTCTATAACCATTTGCCTTAATGTTACTTTGTTAGAATTATCATTTCTTTGAAAAGTATTTATTTATTTAGATATAGTACTTTATTTTATGTTATGATACCTTTATTTTCAATATTAATTTGTATCAAAAGGTGGATTGATAGCCTCCTAGATAAATCATGCTTCTTAGATCTAGCTTACTAGGCAATCTACCCATCTACTTAACTAACCAACCCTTTTCTAGTTCTCTCTTATTTAAGGTCATCTTCCCAAACCAAAGAAGAGTATCTACAACCATTTGGATTATGGAGCACACACCACATCTAGGTTATACCAATCTCTATCCCTCTTTAAGTTTTACCTTTCTTCTATAAACAAATAAAAATCAAAATTCAAGTAAAACATTAAGGCACACCTTATGGGACATAGTTCCATCTAGTCCCCTTCTCTTATTTATTTTATGCTCATATAACATAATTAAAAATTTCTTTTGGGTGTAAAATTAATTGTATACATTGATTACTTACATGTTTAGCTCATTTAATTAAATTAAAAGTAAAGTAATAAAACATAGCTTTACCTCTTTATCAAATACTATACTAAACCAATTAAATCAATAAAACATCAAACAAACATGAAACAAAACCCAATTAGGATTTCATCACCTAGTAGTAACCTTACCCTTTCCCAACAATCTTACTTGGAGGTCATTACCAAGGGGAGAACTAACTTAGCTCTCTAGTTGAGTATAAACTCTAGAAATCATTACATCTTGGCTAAGCATCCAACACCCTTATTGTTGTGGTGTACGAAGTGAGGGGGTAGGCCCTAATATCAAGCCACATAATGACTTTCAATATAGATTTTTGGGACCATAACTAACCTAAAACCAACCATAGACTTTTCTTATAGTACCTATTCTACAAACCAAGTCTTCCAACATTCTTTCTAAATTAAGGCATAAGCCAAAAAAGATACTAAAAATAACCCTAGGAGGTAACGTACTTTAGTGTGTGTTTTACCTTTTTTAACTTTTTATTCTCAATTCTTTGTTTTAAGTTGTGATAAACCTACATTCCACCATCTTGCCTCCATTTCCTTATCCAATGGGGAACCAGCTTATATTCTCTCTTGGAGATCCTATTTTGGGTATAAAATTAACTACATACATTGATTACTTGCATGTTTAGCTCATTTATTTAAATTAAAAGTAAAGTAATAAATCATAGCTTTACCTCTTTATCACAAACTATAACTAACCAATTAAAATAATAAAACATCAAACAAACATGAAACAAGGCCCAACTAGGATTTCATCACCTAGCGGTAACCTTACCCTTTCCCAACAATCTTACTTGGAGGTCATTACCAAGGGGAGAACTAACTCAGCTCTTTGGTTGTGCATAAACTTTGGAAATTAGTATATCTTGGCTAAGCACCCAACACCCTTATCATTATGGTGTGTGAAGTGAGGGGGTAGGACCCAATATCAATCCATGTAATGACTTCAATATAAATTTTTGGTAACCATAACTAACCTAAAACCAACCATAGACTTCTCTTGTAGTACCTATGATACAAACCAAGTCTTCGAACATTATTTCTAAATTAAGGCATATGCCAAAAAAGATACAAAAAATAACCCTAAGAGGTAATGTACTTTAGTATTTGCTTTACCTTTTTTAACTTTTTATTATCAGTTCTTTTTTTTGAGTTGTGATAAACCTACCTTCCACCATCTTGCCTCCATTGCCTTATCCAATGGGGAACTAGCCTATATTCTCTCTTGAAGATCCTAACTTTTTTAGGATTTTGGATAAAAACCATCTTGCCTTAGAGAGATACCTTTCATCATGAACCACTTCTGTTCTTAACCTTACCTACAACTAACCTAACATACCGTAGAAGCAACCCAACCTCACCCAAAATCAATCAAACCCTACATATCACCTATCAAAACTTAGCTTAACTAATCAACAAACTGTCAACTACCACTTGAGCTGGTTACAATGTTAATGGACTAGATAATCAAAGTAGAGTCATTTATTTCTATTACACATGACCAATAAACCCTCACCTATAACTAATTAAATATCAATGATAACCAACTAATAACCTATCACAAACCATTTAACCATCATCATAACCAACCAACAACCTCTCAACACCAACTTAACAATTATCATAACCAACCTCAACTTCAACCTATCCAACCTTATCAACCATTGGGTCACCTACCCCAACTTGCTTTAAGGCAACCCTCTTTATCTCAACACTGATATTTGGTCTATCTTCTTTTCCATCCAACCAATAACTATCAAACAAACTTATCAACCTTACCTAACCTATGAAACTAACCCACCTTATCAACCTTACCCAACCACTCAAACCCACCTAACTGTTCAACTTAACCAAATATATCAAACCAACTAACTTCATCAAACCAATTTATTAGCTCAAAAACTCTAGAGCAATCCATCATTGAACATATTTTTTCACCCATTACTATGTACACCAATAACCAAAGACCTCAACACAATGAGGCTCATCCATTGGATTTGGTTCTTAATCAACCTATAACTAAGGAAACCATAATCCAACCCTTAATCAAACCACTTGTTAACCAAGTAGAACCTTCTCAACTTTCTTTTGAAATCACAATCAAGGAAACCAAATAGCCTCCTCCACTTACCCATGTGAAAACAACCTACCTACCTCTTCAACTTACACATGTAGAACCAACCAACCTACCATTTTCACTCACCCATGTGAAACCAACGAACTTGCCTTCTCTAATTACCCATGTAGAACAAACCAACCAACCTTTTCCACTTACCTATGTGGAACCAACCAACTAACCTCTTCCACTTACCCATGTGGAACCAACCAACCTACCTCTTCCACTTACCCATGTGGAACCAACCAACCAACCTTTTCCAGTTACATATGTGGAACCAACCAACCAAAATCTTTTAGTTACCCATGTGGAGAAAACCTACCTACCTTTTCTACTTGCCCATGTGGAACTAACCAACCAACCTTTTCCACTTAGCCATGTGAAACCAATGAACCAAACTCTTCCACATACCCATATGAAACCAACCAACCAACCTTTTCTACTCACCCATGTGGAACAAAATAATCAACATCTTCCACCTACCCATGTGGAACCAAGAAACCAACCTTTTCCACTCACCCATGTGCAACCAACCAACCTACCTCTTCCACTTACCAATTTTGTGGAACCTACCATCAACCCTTCCTTACCAACCATCAACCTAACCTTAACAACCATTGACCCTACCTCACCTATCATCAACCAAACCCAAACTAACATTAAACCAACCAACATTACCATTGACCTAGCTTCACCTATAACCATACACCCAACCTTACCTCACTAACCAAACCAAACAATTAAACCAACCAACCAAACCAACAAACCAACTCAACTATTTATCTTATCTCTCTCAACCATTCAAACCAACCTCTACACCAAATCAATCAACTAAAATCAACATACCTTTTAACTCAACCATATCCAACCTATGTAACAACCCAAACTAAGATTTACCCATCATAAACACCAAACCTACCATAACCTACCAAAATTAAGTCCAACAACATTTTCCTATCCTTGGTGAAATAGAGGAAATCCCACTTGAACCACCACCTACAAAATTGACCTACTAACCATTAACAACTAAAAAATAACAAACCTTTTTGGGAGGTGTATGAAGTCATCTTCACCCCTCCTAAACCCTCTTATTAACTAACACCTCACCTTGGGATCATTTTCCCATCTTTGACCATACATGGAAAGATCAAACTAGGGGAACTTTCCCTTCATAAGGCTTTGACCATTTATCAACTCAAACCATACCTTAAAAATTAACCAAACTAACCCTTATCATTTTGACCCCAACCAAAACTATCAACTAAAAGACCCTAAACTATTCAAAATTACCTTTCCCCTTCACCCATCCAAACTTATTAGAGAATTACCTTCTCCCCCTACCTAGTGGAGTCATCTTCTCCACCAACCTACCTAACTTTTGGAGATTAGACTTTTCCACTTTACCAACCATTTGTGCCTTCTCAGGATCACATCCTACCTTAGATACATGAGAACTCACCAACCAACCAGATGACATTGACCTTAGTCATTTTGGGCCAAATTTTTCATGGTTTTTTTATCACCATCCATTTAAGAGTGACCTCTTCCCCCAAACTTTAGAGAATACATTATTTATAAACCCAACCTAAACCAAGTGGTATACCAAATTTGGAAAACCCATTTGGATACCACCTAACCTATTTTTGAGTCATGTTATCCCCTAACCATTATATATTACCCTTCTCCACCACCCAACCTATTTAGGAGTCACTTTCTCTCCCAAGTATTAAAGGTTACCCTTCTCCCCTAACCTATCACCTAACCAACCTCACTTTTTTATCACTCCAAATATTTTTCACATCTAATCAAGTGTAGAAAAGTAATTGGGTGACATCTACTCTCTTTATTGACATCAACCATTTATTGCAAGCATAGATCTAGGGCATATCAGAACCTCAAACCTCTTCAAATCCTTTGCATTTCATGAATTTTCTTTGGTTAAACCAAGTTCTTTGTCATCTTGTGTCTAACTTAATCTCATCCCTTGTTTTCAATCACTTTCATATCATTATCATTAATAAAAACCAATTAAAAATAGGATCATGTGATTATCCAATAAAAATTTAACCTAATCCTAAGCATGGATACCTTGGCTCTACCCATGGCATGATATTCATGGTACTTTTTTGCTCCTTTTTAGGATATATTCCCATGGTCATTTTCACTTAAACCACCTCTTTTTCCAATCATCAACCTCCTTTTACTATGGATTTGCCTCCATAAATGAAATCTTTAGGCCTATATAGACAGTCCATGTCTAAACCAACATATAAATAATTTGGGATACCAAATTATCACTTGGGTCAAACATATCTAGCATGTAGATTTTCCCCTTGAAGGATAGTTGTCCCAAAAATAATCAAAATTATTTGAACTTAAGGTATACTTCCCCCTTCAAGGATAAATACTAAACAAGAACAAATCCAAACTTAGACCACTACCTTGAAGGATGGCTAAGTCAATTTTTTTAAAGCAATCATTTGAATCTTCCCACATTGATTAACTTCCAAAACCTATCAAATAGAGTAATAACAAACCCTATATCAAAATCAAACATTAATAAATCTACAATTATCTTTCACAATAGCATTAGTAGACTTCTTTCATCCATCAATTTACACCTAGCATATGATATGGACTTGTCTATCATGGATCATAGGTCACCTATAGAAGGGGTAAAACATACTCACAATAAGATTACCCTACCTATCACCCACTACCTATCATCCATATCCCCTTTTGTCCTACATACATCAAGGGATTTTTTAGCTTACTTGACACTATGTGATCAAGATACCTTTTTGGAACCATCAAACCACCAATAAAACAAAATATGATAAGGATTGATGTTTATAAGCCCACCCATCATGCCATCACAATATTTTTAAATTATATCATTTAACCTCCTCCTTATACTTTCATGATCACTTAGGAAGATATGTCATCCTCTTTTTGAGTCATTAAAACCAACCCCATCAAACTAACCAATCAATAAACCTATTTTGGATTCACATTCTCCACCCTTTTGGAGTCACCTTCTCCACCAACCAATTAGCCTAACCATGACCCATTAGAGATCACCTTATCCACCAAATAATGAAACATTGGAGATCACCTTCTCCATCAAACCAAACCCATCCTCTTGATATTACCCTTCTCTAACCTACACTTGCCTTAAACATGAACCATTGGAGAGAACCTTCTCCATCAACCCCAACCATTAGAGATTACCCCTCTCCACCAAACCTTTTACCTGAGTAAACCAAGTGGTACACTAAATTTGGGAAAGATATTTAAACACCACTAACCAACCTTAAAAGAGAACCTATTCTCTAAAAACCAACCATGAACCATTAGAGAACACTTTCTTTAACCAACCAACCATCTAACCACATCCACATCGAGGTTAGCCATTTTTTACCCTAACCTTTTGCATATTTTATGATGACCTTGACTTAGTCGTTTTCACCACACCCATTACTTTTCTATTTTGAACATTTGAATTTGTACCACCTCATGCACAACCAAATATTTTGTGTCTTATTAAGAGAATTTCCTACCTTAGATACATGAAAAACACTGACCTTATCTAGGAGACTTATAGAGTAAATGGATTAGTTATGCCTAATAATGTATCTCATTTACCTTATCATTTATCCTTATAACATTGACCTTATTTTAACTAACATTGGTAACTTAGTCTATGCATGATCTAGGCTATCATACTTAGTCATATTTTGTACACATTTTTGTGCTTCAAATGCCTAATATCACCTACCACCCTTGTCACCTACCTTTCCATTCACTTAACCACTTATCAAACCTAAACCTAATTCTATTTCACCTCATCGACTCCTAGTTTGAGGGGGAACACCTCCTCCCATACTCATGGAAATATAACCTTTGAACCATAATACATTTTAATTTTATAGCTTGTTGATACAAATTGCATAATAAAAAGGGAAAAAAACACACCTCCTCTCATACTTAGGGAAATTGAACCTTTGACCGATAATCCATTTTTGTTTCATAACTTATTGATAAAAATTTTATAACAAAAAAGGGAAAAATGTAGACACTAGAAAACTACACACTATGGTTCTATAAGACACTTACCTTATCTAAGAGACTTATAAAGTAACATGATTAGTTATGCCTAATGTTGTGACTCAATTACCTTGTCACTTTTCCTTATAAAATTAACCTTATTTTAACCAAAATTAGCAACTTAGTCTATGCATGATATAGGTTATCACACTTAGTCATAGTTTGTCCACATTTTGTGCTTTAAATGCCTAATCTCACCTACCACCCTTGTCACCTACCTTTCCATTCACTTAACCACTCATCAAACCTAAATCTGATTTCATTTCACCTCATCAACTCCCAATTTGAGGGGGAACACCTCCTCCCATAATCAAGGCAATAAAAACTTCAAACCATAATCCATTTTCATTTTATAGCTTGTTGATACAAATTACATAATAAAAATGGTCAAAAAACACATCCTCCCATACTCAAGGAAACTAAACCTTCAACCCATAATCCATTTTTGTTTTACAAGTTGTTGATACAAATTACATAACAAAAATGGGCAAAATGTAGACACTAGAAAACTACACACTATGGTTCTAGATGTTGAAATACCCCTAGATGCCTAGCTACCATTTACACCCTTTTGACCACAAACTTGAGTCAAAATAAACTTAACCCTTTGCCCTTCTAACCCACCTTAACCTTTGACCCTTGACTATTGATGGTCACAATGAGTACTAATGGTCAGTACACTAGCCATCAACACTCAACACTATGACCATTGATAATTAGTACCTAAATTTACCAACTTGATCTATGTGCAAGCTAACATGTCAAAATTTGATCTAGATTTCCACCTTATTTGTTTGATAATGCATCATAACCCTTGAAAACATCAACAAGACCTCCTAGGGAACCTTATACATCCATCTCTCTTTCCTTATAAAAGGAGAGTAGTAGGAGGTGAAAATGAATGAAAGATGATCCACAAATAAGTAGGTTTTCATTCTTCTAGTAGCTATAATAGTGACCCAAACCTCTACTAAAATAATTATTTAGGAAAAGTACCATTACTCTGCCCAAATCACTCCAAGATTTAGTAACATCTTCCACCAACTTTAAGAACATGAGATAAGTATTTGTTTTCATGTATTCATTTACCTTGATCTTATTTATAACTTGTTACCTCTAACCTCTCGATAAATTAACTAACTCCCAACAACTTGATGTACCTATCTACTATTTTACCTCTCACCTCTAACCTATAGATCAAGATTTACCTAAAACAGACATGTCGATAGTAACTACTAATGATGAGCCTGACCATTGATAGTCAATTATCAAACTAATAATAGTCACCTTGACCATTGATGATTAGCTATCAAACTATTGTTAGTCACCCAACCACTTATGGTTACTCTAATCATCGATGGTTGCCCTGATTGCTAATAGTCACTGTGTGAACCAAACCTGCAAGCAAATCAACAAGCAATAATCAACCCTTAACCTCAACCAAAATACTATTTTCTTGCCCCTTGTCACCTCATTACCTATAAATATCAACTTGACCCTACCTGAACCATTATCTAACCATTTAACATTTACCTCAATGTTACTTTGTTAGAATTAGTATTTCTTTAAAAGGTATTTATTTTTTAGATCTTGTAATTTTGGTTATGTTATGCTACCTTTATTTTCAACATTAATTTATATAAAAAGGTGTATTAACATCCTCCTAGATAGCTCATGCTTCTTGGATATAGCTCACTAGGTAATCCACCCATCTACTTAACTAACCAACCCTTTTTTAGTTCTCTCTTATTATAAGTCATTTTCCCAAGCTAAAAAGAGTATCTACAATCATCTTGATTATGGAGTGCACATCACATCTAAATTCTACCAATATCTACCCCTATTTTAGTTTTACCTTTCTTTTATAAATAGATAAAAAATAAAAATTTGAGTAAAACATCTTCCTTTTATACATAATTATGAATTAGGAACATTTAACTATGAATGAGTCACAAAATTGTTGTTTGTTAATTCTATATTTTTATGCAAGTTTTTAGACAAGTGTAAAATTAAATCATAAAAGAACAAAATCAGGTCATAAATCAATGAAAAAATTTAAAATAGTTGTGAAATAATTGAGCTTTATAGTAAAAACACCTACCAAAAAATGTGAAAATGTTTACCTATGTTATGAAATCATAATATAATCATGAAATCATCCTTATTTGTTTCTAGTTTTCCTTTTAGGTTTTTGAAATAGTGAAATCATCCACTTGGGATATGAAATTCTCTAGTTAAGTTTCAAAATCATCTATTCAAGTTGTAAAATTATTTATTTGAAGTGTGAAATTGTTAAAATTAACAACAAAATTATTATAAAATAGTAGAATCATCCACTATAAGCTATATGCATTTTATGTTATTTTCTATGTTTCATTAAACTAATAATATTTTAGTTTACCTTTACTATGTAAATTTGAAATTGTTGTAGAGAGCAATATTTTTATGGTTTTTGACATAATTTATAGGTTGCCTTCACTCTCTTGGCTGGATCAAACTTCCAACAAGTGTTTATAGGTTTTCTCAAGCTATGAGAAACCATATTGCATCCTAAGATCACTCCATCAGATTCAAAATTTGGTTATTTAAAAACATTTTCATATTTACATTTACTGTTTAAAACATTGGAAAATTTCATGTTTTTTATTTCCAAATATTTTTGCAAGGCCTTAACACATTTCAATTTTGGTGTTTAAAAGAATGTTTTATTATTCACACTTTCAATTCCTCATCTCCTTTTCTATCATTTTAAAAGTAAATTCATGCATATACTCTCCCCTATTTATGGTGATTCATAAATTCCACAAAGCTTGTTTTTCATTATAGCCAAAAAAAATATCATTTATGTTATCTCCTTATTCCTAGAGACTTGGATGAATTAGAAACATCCACTTTATTCTTTTATTTTTTATTGAAATAAAGGGTAGGATTTTATCACCTCATAAGCTATTTAGGTGTGTGTTGACCTTGGGTTTCATCTCCTAGTATCATACCAAACTGACTTATCTGATGGGATATATAAATTTAGCATAATATTTGATGGGATAGTGGTTGGGTGGTTAACCTAACCAGTTGAATAAAGTATCAAATCATGTGGTAGTCTATGCACCACACTCTACTAAGCAATTTATAGATGAAATGGTTTTGAAAGGGACTATAACCTTTCATAACAACCTAGATATTTTTGCATCCAAGGATAGATATTTTATGGTGACCAAGTGTTTTTAGGCACTTGTGGATGATCTAGAAAATCCAATTCAAAAAATTTAGATTATTTTACACCAATTACCTTGGATTACCCTACCAGTGCTAATTTTATTTTGTGCTCGAAATTCCATTCCATGTAAAATTTATTGAAATAAAGAGGGGGGCTAAAGTCTCTACCTTCATGTGCTTTTATTTAATGTATTAACCATTTATTCCTCTCAAGAACTGGTAGATCAATCAAATTTTGGTGGATACTATGCAAACCTTGTGTTTGTTATTAAAAGAGGAACATATGTTTATATCTATCTTATTTTATGTAATTTAGTACAAAACTATTCATGAAAATAAATAAGTCCAATACCAAAACACAAGATATGTACACCATTCACATTAAGAATTGTTATACTACCTAAATTTGGTGAGACCATTTGCCTTAAACAAAGGACTTGAAGAAAAAAATTGTGACCTAAATTATTAAAAGCATTAACACTACCCATTTTAGTTTATACCATCACTCATTTAAGAATACAACTATTTCAAACCAAGTTTTAAATCTGTCTTTCAATGTTTTTATCTAAAATGTGATTGGTTTATGCCTAAGTCTTGCTTAGAACTTGGGCTTGAATTATTCACCTTTTTTTGTTTAGATTTTGTAAATTGAATCAATTATTAGTTTGGTTTTAATACATTTTCCTATACTATGTTCCCCTTTAGACCAATACCATGCTTTACCTTGTTTCCAAGTTTTACTTAGACTAAATGTGCCTTTTGTTTCAAATCAAGACCTTAGATGGAAGATTAGTTTCATTTCATGTGCCTAGACCAAGTTTGTTTCCATGACCTATTTAAAATTTCACATTCCAAGACCAATTTTATGTGCCTAGACTAATTTTTTTTTAGGAGATAGTTATGTTTCATTTTCCAAGACCATTTTCATGTGCCTAGATCATGTTACCAAGACCTAGTTATAATTTTTCATGCCTAAAATAATTTATATTTTACATACACCAATTTTTTTACAAGACAAATATTTCATATGATTAGATCAAGTTCATTTCCAAGATCGAGTTTATTTTCCAATTTCATGTGCTTAGACCTAAACTTTAGTTTGTTTTCTATTTGGTTTCAAAAATTTATATGCCTAGACCTAGACCTTATTGTGTTTTCCATATAGTTCAAAATATCACATGCCAAGTTCCAATATTCAAGCTTGCTTAGAACTTATCCTAAAATAAAGTTCATGATTTCCTTTTTTGACCATTTGTTCGAAAGATGTAAAATGTTTTAGTGACAAGTTTAGACCAAGTTTCGATTGTTAGGTTTCAATAAAATACTATTATAAAACAATTTCAAAAAGATTGTAATATTAAACTAACTATTATCAAAGGCAAACAACATAGATTTAACTATGCCTAAATATACACATAATGGAGATATGTATAATCTATATTTTGAGAACATTGGTATAAGTGACCCATTTGACTATGATTCTCAAAGTGAAAATGTGGAATATGAGATGGATATGTATCCCACATATGTATCCCCTAACAAAGGGCATGAGAAATACCAATTATAATAGTAACTCACAAACACACCTCTATAATCAAGATAATATCAATACCCATTTACACAATACGCTACCAACATGATGCATAGTATGGAAATGGTTCCAAAAAATAACCATATTACATTAACACACCATCTAGTTCTAGTTACGATCCATACTTGTTTGATTTCCATCTTTTAGAACATAAATATGATATTATTTTTAGAGTGGTCAAAGTCGGTGATAAATTACCAAAGGAATTTACACAATAAAGTATACCTCTCCTAATTAGGGCACATATTCATACACCTCTCATCCCAACATTTGATCAAGCCTCTACTATTTAAAATTAAGCTTTTTAACCAATGCCTAACTAGGATCTTGTTATATATGATAATGGAAAAGTTCAAAGTGCTAACCAATTTGTGAAATTGAAATAGTCCTACCAAACATACCTTTACCTAGAAATAAAATTTAATGCCATGACTATTATGAAACTGCCACTGATTGAGTTGGTTACATCAAGTGCACTACAAACTAGTTTGGTAAGCTCTTCCAATATACATATAGATCTATTTATTTAAACTATGCCACTTATAAATTTTTTTAATGATATTATAATATAATAATAATTTATGACATCTTTAGGAACCCCTTTCTAAACTATAATAGATAACAAAGAGGTGTTACCCAATCCATAATGAGTATAATTAAATGTACTAAATAACACCCCACCCAATAACTCCCAATTTATCCCCACTTTAATTACATCAATGATATTGTAACAATAGGTTTTAGGTACATTTAGTTTTCAACATGAAACTATTCATCCAAGACCATACACATCCTCAAATGTACAATAAGGAGTAATCAATCAACCATCATTGAATACCTCATCATAGTAGGTGGTAATAAATATTCCACCTTAGCAAGTTTAGACCAACACACCACCACAAAAAGTGGTAAATTAGAAACATCAAACATTATCTAATCATAACATGTTTGTTTCTAATGAACAAAAAATTCCAATCCAAAAGAATGTGCCTAAACAACAACAAATACCAAACCAACAACAAGTTCCTAATTTATGACAAATGCTAAGACAATAATAAATACCTAGCCAATAGTAAGTTTTAACCCTAAAAACATGTCTAACATCCAATAAATATCTAAAAGGAAATAATTACCTCAAACACAACAAATATCTTATCTACAACATGTAGCTAAAACATAGCAATTTTCATAATAGTCCTTCAAACAACAACACATACAACATGGTTTGAGTAGTCATCAATAAGTTCCCCTCCAAACACATCACACACATTTCATTACCCAACCCCAAACACCTATGTTCAATCCATAGTTTCCTCCAAATCAAAGTTGATCTACCAATCCTAATTCCAATGTTTAGCAATAAAAAATACCACACCAATAATATAACCCTAGCTAGCAAATGCATATTCTTGGTCAGGTGACCAACCAAGTGAACATTCCTTAGTCCTCCATTCTTCCATTATACCTTGTTCAAGTTAATCCACCTTGGATTCATCTTACCTAACCACAACCATTCATACCATACACATTCTTATCCTAATAATTTTAAAATGTGAAGGATGCAATTTTAGTTCTTTAAATAGGGAAGCATGCAAACAAGTTTATATTGAATGAAATAAGCTCATACACTTTCAACATGGAATCTGCAGATACCATTGCCTCTAGGTTTTGATCCACTAAAGTTTAAAATATATAAAGGCAAAAGTTACCCAAAGGAACATTAGAAAAATTCTATGTTACTTGTCATCCCATGGCCTTTATCAATATCTATTTGCTTCTTCTTTTCCCTCATATTCTAGCTACATAGGATTTAGAGTGGATACTCCAAATTTTAAATAACCATGTGCTTGACTTTGATGACCTATTAGATAAATTTTTACAACTAGATCTCATATAATCTTCATCAACATATTGCTATGGTTGATTTGGACTAATAATTGGAATCAACATTAGCATCAACAATAAAATAAACCACCACAATAACAACAATAATAGTAATGACAACAAAAATAATAATAACATGGTAGGAACCAAGGAGAGAATGATCAATATAACCAAGGGCATTATCATGCCATCACACATGACTACAAAAAGTTTATAGGACATATCATGATTGGTCACAAAGCCACCATCACCGTTAACCCATCACCAATAGCTAATCACCAATGATCAATAACAAATAATTCCTAAATACCTACTTATCTTGATAATACTCTTATGGTCTATGTGGGAATCCAATCTTACCATTACCCTAGAATTACCATCCTAGGCCCTTCTCCACTTCATTCTAGTTATAATGGTAGATTATCCAATCCATATTGTTCAATCATAACTCAGTGAACTAGAGTTTTCATTTTAGGTCCAAAAACATCCTCTATATATGACCCTATCCAAGCATCCATCCCAACCAAAATAATCCAATTATATATGCCGAAGATAAAATGTATGATGTTTTGGGATAATTAAAAAAACATGACTACACAAGTATCTATTTTATGTTTATTTCATACTTCCACTATCCACAATAACATCCTTATCAAACTTCTAAGCTAATCCTAAGTGCATCATGACATTATTCTAGATAAATTCCAATCCTTGGTAAGAAACTTATCTCCTAGCCAACAACTTACCTTTGACAAAATTTACATGTCATCCCTTGGCCCTCTCTATACTAACCAATTATATATTGAAGTTGTCATATCCTCGCATAAGGATAAACATGTCCTAATAGACAATGGATTATGGTTCAACATTGTGTCTCTAATATTAGTTTAGCATATTAGATAGATGAAAATTAACCTTCAACTTTATACCATTACTATAAAGTACTATGTTAGTGAGGAAAAGGTGTCATAGGGAATAATTGGTTTACTATTAATGGTTAGGCCTTTGACTCAAGACACACTCTTCCATGTTTTGGATCTAAATTTATCATATAAATTTATCTTAGTTTGACCATGGATACATTAAATTCAGGTAATACCATACACATTACACCAATGTATCAAGTTCCCCCATTCTAGGATGGAGGTGATTCTTTCTATATACTTATAGCCATATCAATTATACAATCATTTATAAGATGAACATAAGAGCAAAAATTATTTCTTCAGCTTGGACCCTACACTAAATAAGGATAAGTATGTACTTATTGAGTTTCCAAAGTAAAATTATAAAGACCCAAAGAGACTTGCCTCGACTTCCTCTGCACCCACTCTTGAGATATCCAATCATTTTAACATTTCTAATAAAGGCTTAGGTGAATACCTCACACATAATGCATTCTACATAGCCAAGCTTCCACATGCCCCTAGATGTTATGAAAGACCCAAATCCAAGGTTATTTCCATGGAATGATGAAAAAAATAAATTGTAATGCCTAAGAGCCTATTATTTTCACACCAACCACTAGCCAAGAATAAGACCCACTTGATGAAGATGAATCCCATGTTTATAATGGTGTTCTAGATTATTAATATCAAATAAAAAAGTATCCCATCCCTAATTGAATCATGGATAATCAAAATTATAAGCTAGAGGCTTATGAGAAAACAAAGCACTCTTGACCCCATATCCATGACTAAACACAAATAAACTTATGGTATTATATTTAAACCACCTCAAGGTGACCCCACCTATCTTATATGTGTTCCTACACTAATGACTAGTGTTGATGATGTCGATAGTGATGGAGAGTATGATTACAATGCATACAATTAAATATATATTACTAATATGTTTAACACTCATGCCATATGTACCATTACACCTATCATTCATCCTTCCCAAATTTTTCTTAATCAACCTCAACTCATTGATTGGGACCAACAAGAATCCATAATATCACTTGATTAGTTCTAAAATGATGAGGCCATTTATGACTTCCTAGGCCTAAGAGACCATATTCCTCTTAGAGATCATAAGCAAGGTTTCTATATCACATTGAATTTTAATACCTATTTTAGAGATCAAGTGAAATTCCTTAGCAAAAAACAAAAAAAAATAGAAACATTGAGATCTTTAAGGAAAAACCTATTTGAAGCATTTTTATATCAAGGAAATAGTAAATAAAAAGGCTAGTCTATTAGTGAAAACCTATTTTAGATGATATTAGATGGGGATGTTCACATTTCCTCAAATTAAGCTTAGGACACCATCGATACCATGATTGTATTTGGATTAGAAATTAGTGTAGATGAGTAATGGTACTTTGAATAGATTTTCCAAGAGTATCTTAAAGTGTTTGTTAATTAGCCTTTACCACCATCTGGTGATTATAATTCATCTTGTATGGGTGAAGTTGATGAACCAGTTTGACTAAAATAATTTTATGTTGTTAATTAGTTTAATATTTACTAACTCTCTTTGAATATTATTCTACACTCCTTATAAAGGACACTTCTATGATCAACATTAGAACACTAGATGATCCAAATGGATAAAATTAAGTGATTCTCTCATTGAGAAAGCATGTGATGTCCTTACTACTCTCCTTAGGGATTTCATTTATATTTTTTCATGGGTGTATTCCAATATGATAAGTTTGGATCCTTATTTGGCTATACATCATCTTGTAGTGCATCCTGATGCCATGCCAATTAATTAGAAACTAATTAAAATGTATCCTCATATTTCCCTATTAGTCAATAAATAAATATAAAATATCTTAGAGATCAAATTCATTCATCCCATTGGTTAATCTTAGTGGATTTCAAATATTATGCTAGTTAGTAAGAAATTGGATGTTATCATATTATGTAACAATTTTTGTAACATTAAATAGGGATGTCCAAAGGATGATTCCTCTACCAAATATTAAGATGATTATGCACTGTATATTTGGGTATGAGATGATTTATCTCATGGATGGTTTTTTAGGGTAGAATCAGATCAAGATCACAATAGAAGACCAACACAAGATAACATTCACCACTCTTTCCAATCTTCTTTAATATATCTTAAGGGCATTAAATTTGATCCATCTAAGGTTACGAACATTATCAATATGCTACCTCTATCTACTTTGAATTATCTTTGTAGTTTGTAGGTTAAGATACATTCCATCAGGCACTTGATTTCTCAAATTCCTCAAAAAT
This sequence comes from Torreya grandis, assembly GCA_037957365.1. NCBI lineage: Eukaryota > Viridiplantae > Streptophyta > Pinopsida > Cupressales > Taxaceae > Torreya > Torreya grandis. The sequence goes on from JARHVA010002275.1 coordinate 903,488, forward strand.
GCCATACATTTACCTATTCATTAAATAAGGGGACCACTTTTTCACAAAAAAATTATTAAAAAAATCCTTTGAACACATGAAATAATACTTGGCCAATATACTTATTCTATCACTTCCTATGCTAGAAAATCCATTACTACTCTACCTCTTTTTAACTAAAAATACCCTGGGGAACCTCTAGCCTAACATGATGACCATAGGAAAGAACATGTTGTATATTACCTAAGTCACACATTGGTCATGTATGAGCACATTTTTACATTGATATAAAAAGCTTGTTTATCCATTGTATTCATAGTTTAAAATTTGTGTCACTACATGATTTACAATAAGACCATTGTCATAGACAAAGTGGATGTACTCAGGTATCTACTACCAAAAATAGGTTTACAAGGCCACATGTCTAAATGGATCACGTTTCTAATTAAATTCAAGATTGAGTTTATTAATCATAAGGCCATGAATGGATAAGTACTTGCGAACCAGCTTATTAAAACTCCCCTTTCCAACACAACCATTTACTTTTTGGTTTCCAAATGAGTCCATCATAACCCTAGTACAATCACCTCTTGAAGATCAGTAGTGGAAACATTATTTTTATGGTTCCTTCACATCTCATAGATCTGGAATAAGACTTTTATTTATCACACCTCAATGGGATTTAATTCCTTTTTCAATAACTTTCCTTGTACCAATAACATGGTTGAATATGAATTATGCATTACAAGAATTTTTTTATAATTACAATGGAATTTACAACATATAATGTTTTATGGATATTATTATATTAACATCAATCAGGTTATAGACTAATTTAAGACCAAGGATGAGAATCCCATGCCTTCTTAAGACATGGTGTATATCCTCAAATAACAAATTACTCATCTTGAGTTTGAGTAGATATCTTGGGCCAATAATAAAATAATAGATGCTATGGAAATGATTGGATATATGATAAAAATTATAGATAAGTCTTGAGATTATTAATTCCTTGTTGAATATATTCTAGTGCCTTCTCATAAACCTTCAACCATCAAGATGATTTGTGATATTTTTGATCCTAGTTAGACCTTGTATGTTGAATAAAATTATTACCTTCACAACCAAATCATTCCACATAATATATCTTGAAAAAATAAAAAATCCTTCATCCACCAATCCTTTTGTTATACATTAATTGGACCCATGCTCTATAGTAGAAGTTTTGATGGAACTCTGCTTTATTTTATAACCTTGGTAGAATCTAGATTAGCATTGAGGGAAGTTCACAAAGGGGTTTATGAGGCCCACACCAAATGGGTTATCCTTACCATAAATTTACTTCATACTATTTATTATTGGTCAACTATGGAATTTAATGCCACTACATATGTTAAAAGGTGTGCACAATGTCAGAAGTATGCTAATTTAATACATTCTCCATCTTAGACACTCAAACTACTAACCATGCCATGGTTATTTTTAATGTGGGATTCAAGATCATAGTATATATTAACCCTACCTCATTAAATGGAAAAAAACATATCCTTACTACCATAGATTACTTTATTAAGTGGGTTGAGAATAGTCCTCTAACTTATGTGATAGGTAAATGGGTATCCAAATTCATTTTCAATAAACTCATTTTTCACTATTTTATCCCCTATAAAATTATATATTATACTATTAATTCATTTAATAGTAAGTACATCAAATACCTTTGTACAAAAAAATAATATTACTCAATACTTTTTCACTCCATTTTACCCATAAGGCAATGGCCAAGCAAAGGCATCTAACAAAGCCATTATCAAAATCCTCAAGAAGATATTCAATGATGTTGACTATTATTAGTATTTAAAATGTTTTCTTGACCTTTGGGCTTATCAAACCAAATTTCATACTCCCACAAGAACCACACCCTATTCTCTATTTTATAGTACTGAGTCCATTCTTCCTATCGATGTCGAGTTTCCTTCTATATGTATTTTAATGAATCATATTCTTGGTGATGAATATTAAAGAGTAGCTCACTTGTAGGAGATAGAGATACTAGATGAATAAAGAATGGTAGACTTTAATAGACTTAAATCATATCAAAATGAGTTATGTGATCAATATAGTAGGTGTATATGACACAAATAATTTGATCTTAGTGATCTTTTACTCAAATAAAATTATAGAAAAAACTAATGTCAAACATAAATAAAAGGGTAAGCTTAAACCTAATTGGTTAAGACCTTATATCATTAAATGTAGCTATGGTTTTTGGGTATATAGGTGGGTAATGCTAGAATGAGATGATATTGATGAACTAATGAACATAATCCACCTCAAGAACTTTTTCTCTTGAGTGACCTAGAGTGTTATCTATGAGGATCATTTACTTTATGTCATGACCACCTCTTCAATATCATACTATATTATATGCCTTCCCATCATACATTTCCTACTAGAATTAAATTTTAATATCCTATACCTATTTTGACCTTGGTTCCTATCCATTGGTACTTTAGACAACATCAATCGTTTGAACAGGCAACTCAAACTTGGGCCTATCTAATGAATTATTTAAAGCAATCATATGTTCAAGCATTATAACAGTGGGATTATAAATTGCATCCTTCACTTTTTCTAGTTTTATACCATTATACCTTGCCATATGGTCAAACATTTTCCATTTTATTATTTCCATCTTGTTGATACTTAGTCAGATTCCTTGTTGTAGGGTGAAAAATAATGGCTTGATGTTCTTTTGGAATATGTAGTCAATGCTTAGTGTTTTTTTAAGTTATCTTAGCCACCCTTATTCCCATGATCTCATCATTTTATGATAAATCTAAGCCACACTCTCAATATTTTGTATTCTTTTAACTTACATTGCATCTAGGGATATGTGTGCCCAACTTGTGGCTTACACACCTTCGTATTAACTTGTTTCATTTATTGATGTTCTTAGTATGGTCTGCCTATAGAATAATCATGGGTAAATAGAGTATATATAGGAGATAATGGTTATTATTTTATCACTATATCATGAACTATGTTATTATATAATTATTGTGGATGTTGACCCTCAAAGTGGCTTAGTCATAATATTCAAGTATTCTTCTCTTTCACTAATTGTTATTATTGATTTGATTATTTGTCTCTTAATTATGGAATATATAATTATATTATTCAAATCATATAAGTAATTTTCTTACACTATTATATGAGAAATCTAACCAATGATCTAACCGTATTTTGAGGAATCTAATCCACACTCTCATCATTTTGAGAGAAATTTAAGCCATGCTCTCACCATTTTGTGAGTAATATAATCCATGATCTTACCATTTTTTGAAAAATATAATTCATGATATCACCATTTTGAGATCAATATAATCCATGCTCTCACCATTTTTTGAGAAATCTAATCCATGTTCTCCTCATTTTACATGAAATCTAAGTCATCCTCTCACCATTTTGTGATAAATGTAAGTTATGCTCTCACTATTTTATGAGATGGTTCTTATTTTAAGTGTTAGATGTGGTGAACAATATTAATTATCAACCTTATTCATTTATGAACACTTGTCATTTATTGTTTAGAGTGATTTTAGCCTAAATCACTCTCTCATAGTTTCATGAGTTCTTGTGCATGATGTTCTCACAATCATGAGATCCACTTATTTTGTTTCATACTCTCACCATTTTGTGAGCCCAATATTACTATTTTATTCCATAATTAATATCTTTTACTTTTCATCAATTTCCTTCTATCCCACATACTGGGAGAAATACATTTATCTTGATGTCTGTAATGGAAATTATGTCGATGGGATTATGTAGGTAGCATCCATTTACCTGGTGCATTTAGAGTTAGTTTAGCAACCCCTTCCTTATTCTTATATTCCCCCTTCCTGTTCTTATGTTCTTTTTCCCTATAGCCTAAGGGTAACCATTTTCCAAGCATAACACTTATATTACACCTATACAAACAATGTTCATAATTAGTTCTGGTTCATTTATTTTCTATATTTTGTTTATTTATTGTATTTTACATAGACTAGTTTGTTTATTATATTTACCTTAGATGAATTTATTTATTGCATAATGTCATTCAATTTATGTGTTTCATGTCTAAGGACAATTAGTTTAAGCTTGAGTCTTGCTTACTACCTGGGATTGAATTGTTTACTTTTTGAATTTAGATTGTGTTTTAGTTCTTCCCTTCCCTTCCCATATGATTATTACCCTATATTTACACTTAAATCTTTATTTCTTATACTTATACTTGAGTTTTAAGTATTTTTAATCACTCCTGTACTTATTTTATGACATTATATTTATAATTCATATTTGATTGATCATATTGCATGCCTAAGTGGACTATATTTTCATTTAAATTATGTTTTTCCATGCATATGATACATATTCTTATTATGGTTTATTTATAATAATGATGCATAATGTCATATGCTATACTAAATATAAAGCTAAATGATCTATCAAGTGATGGTGTGAGCAATATGTCTTCTTGCTCCAAATATACTTACCCAAACACATAATAATCCACCCACTAATAAATATTAATCTTTTTTAGTTATCATGTGCATCTTTATACAACAAGGTAGTCCTAGATTCATATTATTCCCATGTGTAAGTTCATCATTTATCCATCTAACAGGTTCATTGCATGATTTCCCTATGAGTTCCCCATTTTGTGATAAATCTAATCCACAATCTCACTATTTTATATGCCTTTAAATTACATTTCATATAGGGATATGTGTACCCAACTTTTGGCTTACACACCTTCATATTGACTTGTTACATTTTTTGATGTTCTTAGTATGGTTTGCCTATAGAATAACAATGGATAAGTAGAGTATATATAAGAGGTAATGATCATTATTTTATCATCATATCATGAATTATGTTATTATTGAATTTTTGTGGAGGTTGACCCTCGAAGTGGCTTAGTCATAATATTCAATTATTCTTCTCTTTCACCAAGTTTTAGTATCGATCTACTTATTCTACTCTTAATTGTAGCATATATAATTCTATTATTCGAATCCTACAAGTAATTTCTTTACACTATTTTATGAGCAAACTAACCAATGATATCACCATATTGTGATCAATATAATCCATAATCTCATCATTTTGAGAGCAATTTAAGCCATGCTCTCACCATTTTACGAGTAATCTAATCCATGTTCTTACCATTTTTTGAACAATCTAATCCATGATCTCACCATTTTGATATCAATATAATCCACACTCTCACCATCTTTTGAGAACTCTAATCCATGTTCTACTTATTTTTTGAGCAATCTAAGTCACGTTCTCACCATTTTGTGAGAAATATAAGCTATGCTCTCACTATTTTATGAGATTATTCTATTTGAAGTGTTATATGTGGTGAAAAATATGAATTATCAACCTTATTCATTTGTGAACACTCTCCTTTTATTTTTTAGAATTATTTTAGCCTAAACCACTTGCTCATAGATTCATGAGTTCATGTGCATGATGTTCTAACAATCGTGAGCTCCACTCCTTTTGTTTCATACTATCACCATTTTGTGAGCCTGACATTCCTATTTTCTTCCATAATCAATCTCTTTTAATTTTCATCAATTTCCTTCTTTCCCACATCTTGTGAGAACTACATTTGTCCTAAAGTCTATATTGGAAAATTTTCCCATGGGACTATATAGGTAGCATCCATTTACTTGGTGTATTTGGAGTTGTCTCTACCCCTTATTATTATATTCCCCCTTCTTGTGCTTGTGTTTTTTTTACCTATAGCCTAGGGGTAACCTTTTTCCAAGTATAACACTTATATTACACCTACATGAACAATGTTCATAAGTAGTTTTGGTTCATTGATTTTCTATATATATATATATATATATAATTGTATTTTCCTTATATTAGTTTGGTTATTATATTTCCCTTAGATAAATTTATTTATTACATTATGTCATTCATATTACGTGTTTCATGTCAAAGGACAATTAGTTTAAACTTGAGTCTTACTTACTACTTGGGATTGAGTTGTTTACTTTTTTAATTTAGATTGTGTTTTTCATGCTTCCCTTCCTTTCCTTTCCCATAGGATTATTACACTATGTTTACACTTATATTTTTATTTGTTATATATTGTACTTGAGTTTTGAGTATTTCTATTCACTCCTACACTTAGTTTATCACATTATATTTATACTTAATATTTGATTGATCATATCACATGCCCAAATGGAGTATATTTTCATTTAAATTAAGTTTCTCCATGCCTATGACACACATTTTTATTATCATTTGTTTATAATAATGATGCATAATGTCACATGATATAATAAATATCAAGCTAAATTATCTATCAAGTGATGGTGTGAGTAGTATCTCTTCTTGTTCAAGATAGACTTTCCCAAACAAAACCCAAACACACAATAATCCACTGACTAATAAATATTAATCCTTGTTAGTTAGGACATTAATCTTTATACTATCAGGTAGCCCTAGATTCATATTGTTCCCATGTGCAAGTTCATCATTAATCTATCTTACAGGTTCATTTAAATGAGTTCCATATGACAATTTTCCATAATGGGGAAAATTAGTAGGATCAATCATTGATCATAACCATCACACTATGGAATGTTCAATGAATTACACTTTAATCTATCCTTCTATGGCAAACTAATTATGTAAAGGATTAAAACCACCTTGTTAAGGAAAATCCTTATCTAGACCACTAGACCATGTCATTTTCCTCTTTTTGAGGGATTATTTATTGAAAATATTTAACTCATTCCATTTAGGGGTAATCCAAGGATCATAAACCACACTCTGCAGCATCAAGCTATGACTATTGGCTCATAACAACCTATGGGTTTCAATGCGTCACTTTTCAAAACATTAAATTTTTTGACATAACTATTTTTTCAATAATTTATAATACATTTTCATGAATGTTTAATTTTAATAATAAAATAGATGAAAAATTTAGACACTCTTTTTAGGCCACTTTCATGTCTAAATGAACTTTACATCAATTTATAGCAAACAATACATAATTAAGCTTAGAAATCAGTAAAACTCATAAAATCATCTATAAATCAGACGTAAATTCCCAAAATTTTATCAAAGATTCCTTATTTTTTGTATTATCAAGTAAGTATTGATAACCTCTCATAGATTCATCCCTATTCAGGTTGTGACATAGAAAACTAACATTCTTTTACTAATTAGGAAGAGAACTTAACCTTTCTATTGAAATGACTACAAGACTAAGTAGAATTAACTAACCAAGTAAATAAAATTAAATTATTAGGTGAAATCCATGTTAATTTAATGAATAAATAATTTTTGAAAATTAAAATTCAGAAAATATGAATAAATATGATATTATGATGACCTCATCATCCTTAAAGTCAAGAATTATAAAATATCAACATAAATGCCATAAAAATTAGAAATGTTAAGCCATGCCTCAATAAATTCATAATTAAATCCATTATTACTATCATTTATACTCCCAAAATTAAACCTATCCTAACTACACATGGGTAAAAGTTATTTGAAAACCTATAAATACAAGTGTCATGACCATTCTTTACCAACCTTTTATGTGGAAACAAATAATACAAAATTATTACCAAAAAGATTCATTACCAAAACAAGCTAAGAGCTAATTAGTATGGGAAAAATATGAGGTTATTCCCACAAACCATTAAGCATTGTAAATTACCATTTTTTTACAATACTAAGCACAAGCCTTCACTCATGCTAATTGCAAGATGGAGTCATTCTAGAAAGCTAAATGGTGTAATTAACTTCTATTAATATGTTTTTTTGTTTTGTTATCCTAGATCACCCTATTAATTAGTATTAGAATGCTATTTTTTCATTGATGTTTTCTTTTATACATTAACAAGAGAAACTAACATTGTCTTCATAATCCTACATTACAATAATTTCATTCTAGAGGATCTTTTGCCAAACTAACTAATTTATTTAATTGACCAGTGTTCACCAAACCATCTTGGAATGGAAACTCTTGGATTTTTGAGGTATTTTTATATAAAAACATTCATACCAAATATTTTATTAGGAAACCCCTATTATCTTGAGATACAATTTCACATAGGAATTACAACAGAGCTACAAGGAGTGCAAATTCAACTAATATTCAATGTTCTATATAGGCAATTAGTGTGAGTAGAGGTTATAAATGTATATTGAGTTTTTTGGATTTTTTATATTAATTATAAATTTTATTTTTGGTTAATTTTTAGGTTTTTTTTTAATTCTCTAGTGTTGTGTAATCAACCTATTACTATTGTAAATGTATGTTCTATTTGAGTAGTGTTTACAATATTACTATATAGATCTAACAAGGGTTTTTGTCCAAAATTTATATTATACTACATAAGTACTATGGAGTGATTATTATAGTAATTTTAAATTTTATAATACTCATTTTTATTTAATCTAATCTCCCATATGTGTTGGTTTTCATTCACTATGTTATTCCATAAAATTCTCACATTTGGGTTTCACTACCGAGTGAAGAAAAGGGCATAAATTTTATGAAAATTATTCCCAATATAAAATTAACTTTAGATATGATATTTTTTATATTATATTTATTAAGGTAACATTAAAATTTCATCATATCCATAATCATTCCATCCTAAACTATTTTAAGAGTGGATGCTTCCTAGTGAGAGAGAAACTTTGTATTTCAGATGGAACATAAAAAGTTACAAGAACAGAAATTAATTTTTGTAGAGGAAACTATATCTAAAATTTAAATGTGAAAATAATTATTAATATATGAATAAATAGTGGATAAATTATAAAACACCTTGTAAAACATAAATTATGGTAAAAAAGAGTTGATAGAGGTGATGGGGAAACAAGTGTGTCAACTTAGTCTTCCTGATATTCCTAAAAGGGTAGGCTCACCTATGAATAGAATATCTATAGTTAATTTCATTTTTAAAACCCCAAAACCCAAATTAATATAAAAATAGGAATAAACAATAATTTTACCCCCTGAATCCATTGGAGTAGTTGTAATAGACTCAACATAGATATATAATGCATACAAGAATTTAGATGAAGGCCTCAAAGATATCCTTTCTTAAAATAAATTTAAAGAAATTTTAAAAAGATCCACATGCTGAAGAGGAAAAGGAAATAATTATGGTGGTAGAGGAAAGTATCTAAAAACTAAATTGAGAAAACTATTATCTCCTACCTATGATGATGGGGATACAATTTCATCATGGGCTTGGTTACAAAAATTAAAAACCTATCTTAATCTTAGCCCTTTGAAGGATAATAAAGTTATTCAATTTGATAATCTATGTTTTAAGGGTTTTGTATATTATTGGTGGAAACATGGACCAATAACACAAGGTCATGATCAAATAAACACCTTTTAATAATTTATCCAGAGGCTTCTTGACATATTTGAGTTAATCTATTTAGAAGAGTACTTCAAAGAACTCTCTAAAATCCAATAACAGACCTCAAAAGAGTGCCTATGTATTATCATTTCTAAAGATGGATGTAAGTGATATTTTAGGAGAGAGGGTTTTTTTTTTTTTTTTATAAATTTATAGAGTTTTTGAGCACCTCAGAGGTATTTTCAAGGGTTTTGTAATAGTCACCTTATAATACGTTATAAGGAGATATTTAACTCTTTAACCATCAACATAAAATAGTATGTGCTCATGTCCTAAAAAACCATTTTATCCTTATAAAAATAGGGGAATCTTTAGGAAGAGATAAATTCATACTTATATTAAAAAATCCATACCTCTTTCTAATACAAACATGATGAATGTGGATACTAGGAATGAACTACAAAGGAAGAAGATTTGTTTATCATGTAAATATCTATGGGGACTAGGTGATTTATGCCTCGGTAAAGGGAAAGTGCAATATATTGAAGTGATATCATATGACGAATAAGATTTGTAATAATCTAAAACCTTGGAAGAAGTATAAGAACTATTAGTAAAGGAGGAAGGAAATAAAATTATAAGTGGAGGTACTCTAGAATCCCTATTAAGATCACCTAAATATCACCCTTTTTGAGTTCATGGAGTGATCAATGGATATAAAATGTAAATATGAATTTATAATGGAGACACACAAAACTTCATTAATGAAGTATTCATGGTTAAAATAGGGTTACATCGAATATTTTGAACGATTCAATGTTGTTGTTGTAGATGGATTTACAACGTCATCTAATAAAGTTATCTAGTATCTCAATGTTAATATGGGACACTATAGGGTATATGATGAATTTTTTATGGTGAGTTTTGGTGAAATAGATATGGTATTAGGAGTGAAATGGCTACATACTTTGGGGATTTTCATTATAATTACTAGACTATGAAACTCAAGTTTAATTACAATGTGAAGGAAATAGGTTTTAGGGGCTTGTCTAAAGGATCACCATAAATGGTCATATAAAAAATAATGGAGAGGATTATACAAAGAGTCTAATAAACATGCACATAATTTTTTTTTATAAAATACTTTGATTAATCTAAATGTAATTTTAATCCTTATTGTGTTGATGAAAAAAAATATTGCAATCACATAGTATATTTTTCAATGATTTACCACCTTGTTTACCCTCAAATAAAGGCTTCCAACAAGTAATATTATTAGAACTAGATTCAAAACTAGTTATCAAAACTCTATACCACCACCCAAGGGATTTTAAGGAAGAAATTAGGAATACCATTAGGTAACTCTTAGATATGGGTTTCATAAGACCAAGTTCTATCCCCTTTGCATCTTTTGTAGTTTTCATTAAAAATAAGGATGGGACCCTGTAATAGTGCATTGATTATATAGACTTAAATAAAAATTCCATCAAGAAGAGGTATCCTATTCCAAGGATATATGATATCATAAATGATCCACATGGTTCCATTTATATTTGTAATATTGATCTAAGATATGGATATCACTAGATTTGTATGAGGGATGAAGATATCCAAAAAAGTACATTCAACTACTATTATGAACATTTTAAGTTTTTAGTCATGCATTTTGGGATAACCTATACTCCTTATACATTTAAATATACTATGAAAAGTATATTCATGGATCAATTTAGTAAATCTATATTGGTACTTTTTGATGATATCATGGTTTACATCAGGATATGGGAGGATCACTTGAAACATCAAGAATAAGCATGCATTTTTTTCTAAGGAATCAAAATGTGAGATTGGATTAACATAAATTTTATATTTGGGTCATGTAATTAATGTTAAAGTACATATGGATCAAGAAACTATCCATGCTATCTTAAATTAGACAACTTATATTACTTTGACAAAATTGAGATGCATCTTTGGGATATGTAGTTATTAGAGAAGTTTTGTCAAGGTATTTTATGAATTGGAAACCCATATTATATATTTGACCCAAAATGGATCATTTATATGGATAAAACTAACCCAAGATGCATTTGAGATATTAAAATATGTAATGAGCTCTTTCCTAGTACTAGTAATTCTTGATTTCTTTGTACCCTATATTATAGAATGTGATGCTTCAGAAGAAGGAATAAGAGTTGTTATAACTCAAAATGGGAATCCTATTGTTTTTAAAAGTAAGAAATTAAAATATTTAGAAAATTTATACTCTATTTATGAAAAGAAAACGTTATCCATAATGCATGCATTGGAAAATGTTTAAAGAGTATTTAGTATGTGAAAAGTTTGTTGTCAAAATAGATCATAATAATTTGAAATTATTCTTGGAAAAAAAGTTTTGAATGATAGAAAACAAGAAATGGCTGATTAAAATAAAATCCTATAATTTTGATATATAATACATGAAGGAGAATAAAAATATTTTAGATGATGCACCCTCTAGGATATATACCTTGTATTCTATTTCCTTATTTCTATTGATTTGAAGGCCATTATTATGATTAAATATTCAAAGAATGTTTTTAATAATAAAATTATTGAGGGAGTGGTCAATTATGATAGGTATACAATATGTGATGACTTGAATTTCTATAGAAACATAATCCTTTTAGTACCTAATTATACATTTAAGGAAAATATTTTAAGAGCATTTATTGATGTGCCAGTAATAGGAAACATGGGGTACTACACGATATATAAGTAAGTTTGGGAAATATTCACTTGTAAGGGCATCAAAAATTATGTTATCAAGTATGTTATGGAGTGTACCATTTTTCAATAGAACAAAGGAGAATAAGGCTTGGTAGTAAGATTAATCCAATCTTTACCCATTCCCAATAAAAAATACGAGAGTATATCCATGAACTTTATCTTAGGTTTTCCCAAGGTAAATGGTATATATTTCATAAATGTAATAGTGGATGGTGTAATCACCTAAAAGTCATAATTGGATGCTAAGAGTGTTGCTTGAGTTAGCATATTCATAGCTTAGCCCTAGACCTATTATAAAACATTTTCCACACTTTTCTAGTCATTTTGTAGACCAAAGACACCTCTAGTTAACTCAAACATATTCCAAAGATAGCTTTCTTATATCCTAACCCAACTTGCCCATCAGTCTACCGGGTAGACATTAGCTCCACATTTGGGACACTACATCCACATGACACTAGTGTCCCCAACTGGGTGGTATTTTCCTTAGCCCTAAATCTATCAAATGGATACTTTTTCAAATGTGTGCCCCTCCTAAGTTTGGCCTAAGTAATTTTTTTTATTTATAGAAGTTAAAAATCTCTATAAATACAAGTCTATTTGATCCTTATTCATTAGATGGAAAATAGATGTAAAATCTAAATCAAACCAAAGACAAGTTGAGTAAAACTAAGGTATCTAATTCTTATTCTACCCTAGTTTGACATACTACCATATATAGTATCTATAAGCCAAATTTTCAAAGATTTCAAAGCTAAATAACGTTCAAGGAATTCAAGTCCACTCTCATTCTAGTATTCACTTACACTTGCATCAAGCACTAGATGCAATAACTACATTGGGCTTGATCCCTATTTGAATTATTGGCATTTAAAAAACACTCCTCATAGCGGGGTGTTTAGGATGTCCATATTATCCTAATAATGAACAAACAATTATTTTTCATGCCATACTTATAATGAGGATTAGGGTTTGCACACCAAATCAAGTTTTCTAGGCATAATACAAAGTTCCATATTTTGTCCACATAGGAATAGGACCTAAAAACATAGGTACAAGGGATCTTAAAAAATATTATAAATCCTACAAAGGGAACACTAAAACCACATATTGATACAATATAGGTGGGGTGATACTTTCCACTAACAAAGTATAACCCGAAATCCTATTGATGACACTCAAAACTATCCAGAACCTAGATCATCTATGATAGTCACATTTTAGATAAGTCTATATTTAAGCATATTTATTACTATTATTATAAATTCAAAGAAGGTCATAATATATAACAAAATAGTTATTAATTATTGCATATTATTTAACTAATTTAGACATCCCATCCCTTTAATCTAAACATAGGATGTACATATTTAGACCCTTAAAGGTTAAATCATTTTGTGAACCCATTTTACTTAGAATATTGCTTCAAACAATATATTGCATTAATCAAAATTTTGTGAAATAATTAAGTTCTTCCCACTTTTGATTTTTTATTTTTTCTTATATAACCTAGATAAATTAAATCAATTTCATATTATGATTTTAATTTATTTTACACATAATTTAAATTGGTGTAAGAACCCACTAGATTCTAAAAACACTAACCCTATATGATCTTAGGATTTGTAACCCTTTTATCTTACTTTCATTAGGTTATATTAATTTTTTAAACATCATATATTCTATTTTATTATCTCTATTTCATTTTTTAAAATATATTCCATATAAAAAAGCTATCTCTCTTCCATTAAGAAGTGTTGGACTAGGTGGTAATCATGTATAACATATTTAGATTCCTACTCTCTAAACCTATAATAAGGAAAAATAACCTATTACAACTTCAAATATGAATCCTTCATAGCCTAATTATGTGGAATTCAATGACAATGAATCTGAATATGAATATACAACCAAGAGCAATATCTGTCCACATTGAGAATTAGGACACACTCATTCCACCTTACAATAATGATATAATTATGAACAAAATGAGGTATTATAAGGATTTAGATATAGAATTCATTAATATCCCCTTAATCATGCACATATTTTATAAGCCATATTATAAATAAAAAATAAGATAAAAAAATGGTCAATCTTGGACCCCTCCAGTTAATAATATTGTTATAACTCTAGTGGGGCCAACTTAACCAACTATAGTCATGTAAAATGTGAAATTGTACAACTTTAGTATGGCTACGGCACCTAATTTATAGGTCATCCTATTTGCTCACACAACCCTTCTAAGCTATTCTTTCACTAATTACTTGTCATCTAAAGCTTTTCAGACCTAGACAACCCTTTTGAACCTAGATCCATCCCCCAGGTCTTTTTTCCTCTAAAAAATAATGCCAAAATAGGACAAGAGTGATATAACCCAAGGTGATCTATTTTTATTACTATTTTCCAAGTTCACTTTTGTCTCTAATGGTCATATTCTTTCAATTCATTATAATTCTACATATCAGCCTCACGTTAATTCATTTAACCCATGATCATTAATTTTCATATAAAAAGACATTAGAATTCCATTTAGAGGGGTTGGTACTCATTTTCAAGAGAGATAAATGAATAAAATAAAGTACACTCAAGCAATCTTCCCTATTATTTGCACACAGCCTTCCAACATTATTTCAAGCCTACTCAAGTCATTACGCCAGTCCCTAGCTAGCTGAAGCAGATCAATTTTTGCATTCTAGTTGAATTGATCATACATAAATTGTACCAAATACTTCAATAGGATAACTACATTAAATTCATCCCTCTTTAGAGTATTGGTATGTAGGTAGCATGCCCACACATGGGGTGTGAAGTGCATCTAGTGTATTCTTTACACACTAACCCCTTCTTTATCTTTCCCAAGTTTGTATTAGAGTTAAATAACCAGGATCTCTTAAGGGTTTTGAAGATTAAAATAGGCACATAGTAAGATCTGCAAGGTCCTAGACCCTAAAATTTTAATGACAGGGTAACATAGGCATTTTAAATAGAACCCAAAATGCTCTTAGCATCAGGACAACAATGTCAGAATAAGACTATAACACTAGACACTAAGGTGTCATGTTTTCAAACCTCTTGTATAATCAATAAATTAAGCCTAGAGGCCTATTTTTGACTATTTCTTAGTCATGTTCCTCTAGTATCAAACTTTGTCTCAATCTAGATTAATTAAAATAAGCTAAGTTCTAATCTCTCTGACTTCCTACTATATTTCGAAAAGGCAAAAGAAATATATTTACACAAATTAGTAGGTTAATAAAATAATATTTATTTACTAATTTACATTTCTTAACCCCTATATTATTTATTAATATAACTCCAATATTTTTAAAACAATAAAACATTTGGTGAACTTGACTTACTTTGAATTTTCACACAAAAACCCTAGAAACCCTAGGTATAATTATTTATGATTTTTTTCCATAATTTCCTAATCTTTCATGAATTTAAAAATCATAACTCTACCAATTAATTTCAAAAATATACCATATTTTGTTTAAACCCTAGTTTGCACACACTAGGTCTTACTTGCATACAAACACTTTCAAACCACTAGGAAAAATATATTGCTAATTTTAGAAATATTTTTTTATTTTTCCTAAATTTTTAAAACAAAATTATACAATTTTTTTCTAAATTTTTCAAATTATTACACTAATTTTGAAAAAAATCTTTCAAAATCCTAGTTACATCAAATGCATTCTCAGTTGTTTTTCAATACTTTTTGCATCATTTTCTAAAATTTTAGTTGTATATCAAACTAAAAAAATTAGTTTCACCATTAATAATTCATATTATTTTACACAAGTATTGCTAAAAAATATTTAGTTTCATATACTAGCACTTATTTGCTTCTTGTGGTATCACCTTACATGTTTTGAAGATCCATATCCTTTCTATGCATATTTTAGTTCCTTGTTTAGATTATATTAGATTAATATTTTATGATATTATCCAAGTTGTTTTCCTTATGCCACCTAAGTTCCTTGCATTTCTTCCCTCAAGATGAAGTACAAGACTTAGTGGTAATCCTCCTAAATTCACTCAAATTCCTTTAACTTGACCATGTACCATGGATAAACAACCAAATATATTTTTGTTATAGATTCTACACATCTAGATTATACAAATTTTTATGAGGATAACTTTGATCATGAGCAGCATGAAAATAACAATGATGATGTAAACACCAATGCTCCTACTCCACCATATTGGACTGCCAATCCACTTCCACCTATTGTTGATAATGAAGTAGGCCTTAACAAAGATTTTTTTTCCAAATTTTAGAGAAATAATTAATGAACAACCTAAAGATCATACACTAATTTTGTAATCTATCATGGAAATTAGAAAGGCTAAAAAAGTTGAGTTCCATTCATTCAAAGTAGCTAGTTGTAAATGACACTACAAAGGAAATTATTTATCAACCACCCCTAAAGAAGCCCAACCTTCTTCTATGCCACCAGTTGTAGATAGTACATCCCTATCTCTTGATGTGGTAGCCCTTGTGTAATAAATATTATCTCTTCAATCCAAGGTGCAACATCTTGAGAAAGGTACCACTAGAACTTTACAGGCTTTGGATTCTTTCACTCATTTACATACACCATTGACACTTCATATTACTTCTACACCCTTGCCACAAGGTTTTATTCGACCCATGCTTACTATTTATGATCGCAACAGTTATCTAAATACACATTTGAGATATTTTCATGTAGCATGCTTCAATTATGTACCCAATGAACGGCTAATTACCAAGCTATTTCCATGGAGCGTAAAGGATTATGCTTTATAATGGTTTTATAGTCTACCAAATCGATCGATCATAGCATACAATTCTTTAGAAAACATGTTCCTATCACATTTTAGTATCAACATTAGTGACAAGATTTTATATGCACAGATTTCATAGTAGAAATAAAGGTCAAATGAGCCACTCATGGATTAGGTTCTTAGGTATAAGACTATTGTAAATAAACTAACTACTCCCATGTTGATCAAGAGCTATAGGACATGTTCAAATAAAGTCTTCTACCAGATTTACATGAATCTATTATGTTTAAAATATTCTCTTCCTTCACTAAGTTACATCATACACTCAAGGGAAGAGAAGTCATGCTAATTTTAATGGGCAAACTCAAGTATTTAAGTATCCTAGACCTAACTAGTAAGAGTAACAACAAAGTCCTATACAAGGTCATAATCAATGATAATAAGAATCAGAATGAACCAATAGTTAATTCAACTTTAGAACCCCCTCAACATGTGATTTTATCAACACATCCTCATCATGCATTTACCAATATACTAGTTTCTCTAGCCATGGTTTTATAGAAATTATTGAAATGTAACATCATCACTCTCCCTCCTATCTGAGAAGTAGATCCAACAAAGCATCTTTAATGGGGATATGATCAACATGAATTTTGAAAATTTCTCAAGGCGCCAAGCCACACCACAAATAGATGCATCAATTTTTGACATAAGATAAAGGATTTGAGTGATGATAATCTAGTTGATTTGGTCACTTTCGTTGAGCCTCCAAAGGCAAAACCAACACATGATAAAGCTTTGAATTTTTTTTACATCTATTTCCCCAACATTCTAAAGAAGAGAAATGGGACACATCATGTTTTCACCATACATACCGAGAACCTTTAGTGGAATCACATCTTTTGAGTGGTATGATAGGGGTGTATTAGTCTAGAGTTCTAGCTAGGCCTTTGATATATTTTTTAGATAATGAGATTGTCAAGGATAATACATTTTATAATGCACTATTTATTAGATCACATATTCAAAATAAACTTATTCATAGTGTACTCATTGACAATGGTTATAGTCTTAACATGTGTACTTTCACACTTTCACAACATTTCGGTTATTTAAAGTAGGATATCACTCTAGCAGACATAGTTATCAATGATTCTAGTGGGCATATATAGAGTTTATTAGGCAAGATAGTACTTTCATTATAGGTTGGTCCTACATATGTGACCACAAAATTCATTATAGTTCCCATTGTAGGAGTTTTTAACATATTACTTGATCAACCATGGATTCAAAAACTCAAGGTATTACCTTCTATAGTTCATAAATGCATGAAATTCATTCATGTTAATCAAGTTATTATAATTTTTAGAGTTCCTTATGAGTCACCAATCCCCACTTTAGAGCCATCTACTAGCTTCCAGTCACCAACTCTAGTTCTCCCACTAGTTTTAGCTTCTCCTCTAGTTTTAGTACAACTTCTACCTATAATATATCCATAGTTATAGTATCCATCTCTAGTAAAAGGGTTTATACAACCCCATAGTTTCAAGATTCTAGACAACTTATAACTATAGTATTCACACCTAAAGTAGTTATATTGTGGTCTCATATAGCTACACAAAGAACACCTACTCATAGAGATTATTCTCCTACTTTTAGATGGGTCCCTAAGATCCCTATAGTTACATCCACTTTTCAGAGTCATAGGGGTGCCCCACATTCAATTTTCACTTTAGAGATTTCAGAGTAGTTAGAATGTACATAGCTTTTATCTACATAATCTTAGACACTCCATCATGCTTCACCATCATGTATGATCCCATTATTTTATATAGGACACCATGACAAGGAGTCTCATTTGATACCCATTGGTTAGTATCATTTATTTCCAACATTAATTGAACATATAATCTCCTGCTTTATTGTACATAGATTAAATATTTTAAAAAGTACAAAAATAATATAACACTTCAAAATATAAAAACATTCAAAAATTGAAAAAAAAACACCAAAAACATTTTTTGATTGTATGCATCATCTATGTTTACATTAATGCTATCATTATAAGACTTTAATTTATTATTTCATGTTATTTTATGCCAATTTATCTACACTACCATGCTTCAATTGATCTCTTTTAAGTGTGTGAAGTGACATCAATCTCTTTGATTGCTTCATTATACCTACTGAGAGGGAATTCATACTTCTACATTCAAGACATACAGTGATATACACACCCATTGGGGTGATTTTCTACATGACTATACCATTTAGGTTATTTCATTCTAAACACTACACACTCTGAGTTATCATACTAATGCACATTACTTACTAGATTACATAGATTACTACATCAACATTTCACTAGTACCTACCACTTGTGTATTTCTTAGCATATACCTAGTCTTGTACTATACATGTTTTGTATACTTTCACATTTTCTTTGATTAAATATATGTGTTTTTATCTTCTAGTTCTTACTTTTTCTTTCATTCTTTGCTTATTATAGCTTGTGTGATTGCACTTTCCAGTTCTTGCTTGTCTTTTGTTTATGCCTTAGGACATATGCCAATGTCCTTTACTTATTTTCATGTGTGTGTCTTAGGACATTTGATAATGTCATTTATTTTTACTCTTTCATGTTCTTGTGGCCTTTTTGCCAACTTTACTTATCTACTTGTATGTGTGTGTGGAATTTGAACATGCCTTCCATGCTCATCTTCCAGTTTGAGGGACATGTGTCCATGTCCCTTCTTTATGTGGCCCCTTGGCAACCCTTGTATGCTTCTTGCTTATTGATTCATATAATTTTTTACTTTTTTCCTCCTCATTATGTGTAATTCCATAGTTCCAATCATGAATTTATCTTATTTCTTGGATGCCATGATGGACATCATGCTCCATCCCTCCATGTTTACTAACAAATTAATAAATAACAATTAATATTTAACATTACCAATCTAATTTAGTATCACGCACATGATCTTAAATTTTTTATATCTATCTAGGCATACTCTGGTTTATCTAACAATGTATCAATTCAAATATTGCTATATCTTGAAATATCTTGTCAAATATTTATTGTTATATCTCACATCTATATAGCTTCACACACTTGCAGGACTCTTTTCTTTTGAATTCAGTCATTGTAGGTTCATAATTCATACACTTAGAAGATGGGGAATCAATTAGGGGTTTGTCATAGAGATAAAACCTCATAATAGTTGAAATAGTATCATTCAGAACACTTAGTATAGAATCTAGAGGTCAAACTAATCAAACTAGAGTAGAAAATAGAGATAGTTTTAGATCAATAGTCAATTTTAACACCAAAAAATAGTAATAAAAATGAATATTATCATTAAAAAAAAGGGTGTCCACATTTTTGGTGCTCTTATCTAGGAACAAAAACACTCAAGGTTTCTAAAAACAAGCAAAAAGTTTAGTTTAGGGACACTTTTTACAATTCTAGATCAGTCAGATTCAGTAGTTTCAATACATATTTCTTAGATATAGTGGGATATAATGTATAGAATAATGGTTCTCACTTTCAATTCAAATTAGGTAGTTGGCATACAGTTTAGATTAGAATCCATGTTCTAGACATTAGTGATTGGGGGCAATATGCATGACACATTGATCTTCTTTTCTTTTTGGATTCAGTTTATTCTAGGAATTCTTAGTAGTTGCATGCCTTACTCCATATCCATGTGGCTAGCATCACATTTAACTTAAAATTTAATACAAGTTAACATTTCAAACTACCTGAGTTCCTGAGTTGGATTTCACATAAGCATTTTTCATTAGTTTTAGAGAGGCTTTCATAGAAGCCCAACCTCCATCTTTTGAAATGGCTAAGGGTGGCCTAGTTTCTAGCACACATTCAAGCTATCTACACCACATTATCATATTTCAATCACATCCATGGGCTCCATTAGCCATCTCATATGACATATATTCTATACTGGTATTACTTCATAACTTCACTTCATAGGAAAACAATGGACCCAAAGGTCTAGCTAACCTTTGTATTCTTGAGGCACCTATTAAGAGGGATAATAAAAATAGTCTAGACATTGATTAGCACATGCATTATTCATTAGTTTCACATAGTTGGTGATGATGGAGCTAAAGGGATAGAATTTTCATTCTTGAGCCACTTGTTAAGGAATTGATCACTCATATCCACTTGCGATATTACACTTGATTCAACACACACTCAACATCATCTAGCACATTCTATCATCACAATAAGTTTTGTATTGGTTCATGTACTTGATGAGTTTTATTCATTCCTTTCTCTTCGTCTTACTCAAATCTTGTATGTTCTTATTTTAGATATAATGTATCTAGTAACAACTATTCTAATTTATGTTTTCATTTTAGATTTATAATTCATACTGTGCTCTTTATGCACATCCATCATCATATAGATTCATGAGCTTGACCCTTGTAAGTAAGTTCAGGTATGCTTCTTATTTTCCTTTATCCTATTATTTCACTTTACTATATCACTAGAATAAAGGTGGGGAAAATGTAGTCATGTAAAATGTGAAATTTTACAACTTTAGTATGGCTAAGACACCTAATCCATATGTCCTCCTTTTGGCTCACACAACCCTTCTAGGCTAATTATTTCATTTATTCTCAATCATTCAAAGATTTCTAGACTTAGATTTTTCAAACCCAAGTAGCCCTTTTAAGCCCAAATCTATCCCCCCAGGTATTTTTCCATTTAGATAATAGTGCCTAAATAGGATAAGAGTGATGGAACCTAGGGTGTCCTACTTTTGGCACTATTGTCCAAGTTCACTTTTGCATCTAACGATCATATTATTTTGTTTCGTTATCTTTTTCCCTATTAGCCTCACACAAATTCATTTAACCCATGATCATTAGTTTCCATATAAAAGGCCATTAAAAGTCCATTTAGAGGTGTTAACAATCATTTTCAAGAGAGACATAAGAATACAAAAAAGTACACTCAATCACTCTTCCTTATTCTTTGCACATAGCCTTACAAAATTATTTTAATCCTACTCAAGTCATTACACTAGTCCTTATCCAATTGAAGCACATCTAATTTTGCATTCTAGTTACATTGATCATACATAAATTGCACCAAACACTTCAATGGGATAACAACATTAGATTGATCCCTCTTCAAAGTATTTATATGTAGGTGGCATGCCCACACATAAGGTGTGAAGTGCATCTAGTGTATCCTTTACACACTAAACCCTTTTCTCTCTTTCCAAATTTTACATTCAATTTCAAGCACCACAATCTCCTAAGGGTTTTTAAGATTAAAATAGGCACATAGTGATTCTTACAAGGTTAAAAAACCTAAAAGTTTAGTGATAAGGTAACACAGGCATTCTAAAAAAAACCCAAAAATCTCTCAACCTTAGGACAATAGAACCAAGATAGGACTATAGTGCCAAACACAAGGCTGTCTTATTTTTGGCACTCCTATCAAATCAAAAAATGAAGTCCAAAGGCCTATTTATAACTATTTCTTAGTCTTGTTCCTTTAGTATTAGACCTTATCTTAGTCTAGATTAATTATAATAAGATAAGTTCTAATCTATCTAACTTCCTACTATATTTATAAAAGGCAAAAATACAATTTATTTACACAAATCAATAGGTTAATAAAAGAATATTTATTTATTGATTTACATTTCTTAGCCCTTTTATTACTTAGGAATATAACTCCAATATTCCAAAAACAATAAAACACCAACTCAAATAGCACAACATGAGATTGTTATTCAATCATTAGTGATATTTACACCACTTGTGGCTAGTTCTTCCAATCTAGATGTAAAATTATTTATGCATAATATTAATACTATATAGTCTAAGGTGTTACATCTTGATAAGGGAGAAACTATGCCATCACATACTTTGGATTCCAAGAATACATACACCTTTGGCACACCACATAGTAGAAACTACTTTGCCATCCAATTTATTGACACCCAAGCTCACATTATATGATGGAAAGGGTGACCTAGAGCATCACCTCAGAGGCTTTCATGCAACATGCTTAGACTATGTCCAATGATTGGTTTCTTAAAAAGTTATTTCCACATGGTCTCATGGATTATTCCATACAATGGTTCTATGATTTTCCCAATCAATCTATCACTATATTCAATCCTCTAGTTGAAATTTTCCTAGATCACATCTATATCAATATTAGTGACAAGATATCATATATAAAATTGGTATAATTAAAGAAAAATTAAAATGAGCCTATCGCCAATTATGTCTTAGGATACAAGATAATATTATCTTAATTGACTATCCCCATGGTAAATATAAATCTTCATGATATATTTAAATAGAATCTATTACTAGCACTACATGAAGTTATCTTGTTTAACAAGTCTTACACATTCACTAATTTGTGCCATATAATCAAGAAAAGAGAGGTTAAAATCTTATCAAGGCAAACTCAAGTACATAAATAAATCATAATAAACTATTAAGAGTTCAAACAAAAATACATACAAGGTAAGGGCCATAGAAAAAGAAGTGATAAAAAGGCCATAGTCAATGTAGCTTCCAATCCATCTCCTAGATTATTTTTATTTCTTCCATAGTATAGAGTTTTCACTAATCTTCTAGAGTCACCATCATGGGTTCTAAAACAACTATTAAAATGCTATGTCATATCTCTTCATCTAATTAAAGATTTTGATATGACATGGCCTCTTTTAAAGAGTTACAATTCAAATGCATTCTGAGTATCATAGGGCACTAGGCCACATGATAAATAGATGCATTATCCTAAAGCATAAGATAAAATATCTCATTGAGGCTAACATTATTGATGTGGGCACACCCATAAAAACATTGAAACAATAGAAAATAGATGCTAAGGCACTAAAGATATTTTCATATCCTTTCCCAAATCATACAACAAATGATGTAGGGGGTAGATAAGGAGTTCAGATTACATACTAGTAGTTTTTACCACTAGATTCCTATAACATAGTTATAGAGGAGACACATCCACTGCATAACATTATTGGCATGTATCACACTATAATTCCACCTAGAACAATTAACACATTTTTAGAGTATAAAATTGTGGATGATGACATAGATTTACATTCACTCTTCATACAATCATACATAGACCACCATCATATTCATAATGTTATAGTTGATAAGGGGTCAATCATATGCACGTTCATCATGAAACTCTTATAGCACTTGGGATACATAGAGTGGGATATATTACCCATAGATATAGTCATTAGTGGTCTTAGTGGCCACATTCATAGATTCATCAAGGAGATTATTCTTCCATTACATGTTGGACCAACTCACATAGCCACTCAGTTCCTAATAGTACCTACTTTAGGTGTATTTGATATATTATTGAGTAGGCCATGGTTACATCAATTCTGAGCCATCTCATTTATATTACACCAATGATTAAATTATATACATGTTAATAAGGTGATTAAGGTTTAGGTTGTCCTTTATGAGTATCCTCTACCTATTCTATAGGTAGGTCCAACATAGGTTACATTATTAGCAACATGACTAGATATTGTATGATTATCAATTATAGTAGAGAGTATATATCTTATAAATACATTATAGTTTTCAATACCTTCATTAGTGTAGGCTAGGTCTAACCCTATGGTATCTACACATATACATACTCTCCCACAGAGACATTACTAAAGAGGTCCCTACATCAAAGATACATCACAAATTTTATAGGACCTTCCTCTTATTTTTAAACTAATATTAGTTTTATTTGGTTCTAGGGGTTCTCATAATATGGCACTTGCATCACGTACATCTTCATCTTATACTAGATGGGCCCTTAAGACCCCTATAATTCATAGGGTATCACATAAATTTCTAGAACATCATAGTATAACTATATAGGAAAATTTAGACTCATTTTATATAACACAATATATTATGGACTCATAGCTATCCTTTCACACCACATGCATGATCATAGTTCCATTTTTCAACATAATTCATGGTAACAATGAGTCTCTCATGAGACTCATTGGTTAGTATGATTCTTACACTTGTACATACTTCCTTCTCTCTCTCTCACTCCTTCTACATAGTTTATTATTATTTACATATATATAGATTATACTTAAAAAATATAAAAAACAATATAACATGTCAAAATTCTAAAACATTTAAATATTTTTAAAATACAAAAATTACAAATTATATGCACTATTATATTTGCATTTTTATTACTTGCCAGATATTGCATATTTCTAGTTATCTTAGTATAGTCAAATTTATCATAGAAATATAATTCTCTTTTTCTTTTCAAGTGCTTGCAGATTACATAAAATACTCCAGTCTACTATGTTGATCTAGACTTGCTATCATATACCTATTGGGGGCATATACATTGATCTAGTTTTATACATTTCATACATCCACCCACTTCAGGGCATCTCATATGTAGTTTTTACTACTAGGTTATATCTTGGCATACTATACATTCTAGTTTATGCATTAATTTATTTTGATGAAGATCATTGATACTCATTTCTTAGATTTGTTTTTGACTATCACTAGTTAGACTCAACATATGTACATCCTAACATTTACATATATTTGTACTAAAAAGTTATACATGCTTTCATTTCTAGTTTCTAAATTTGACTTGATTGTGCTTCCTTTACTTCTTCCATCTTTGAGTAAATTTAAATATGCCATTATTCTTTGGCTCTATGCCACTTATCTATGTTTATACCTTAAACATGTGCCCACATCCCTTATGTTTTATTTCTTGCTTCTTTACGAAGACTGTTGATGGTTAAAATTGTGCTTGATTCTAATCAATCAATAATGGGAAGTTTCAATCCATGGGATATTGTGGCTTGAAACAACCTCCAAATTTTAGAGAAGCTGGTCTCTTATTTTGTATCAATTATTGGGGAAAAGGGATAGGAAATTAGATAGAAATGCAAATGCAAGAAATGAAACCTAACTATGGCAATGCACCAGAGTGTAATCCTAATCCTAACTTGAGCATAGTGAGACTATATATAGGATTCAATTACATTTAAGAGCAGACAAGTGCATGATCAATGTAAAAGATTGAAATAATAGAAATAAAGGCTCATAATAGAGGCTTATTTTGCTAAGATATATAAAATGTCAACTAAGGCATAGCGTTCAATCTTCTTATAAGAATCTTCCAATCACATAAGAGGTGCAAAAACATGTACAGTTATGTAGAACTTCTGATTCAAGAAAATGAGACAAAAGCAAATGACATTCCTAATCACAACTCTAAAAAATCCATAGTTTAGACTACTTTTGCAAATGACATAGATAATATCAACCAAGGCATAGAGTTCAATCTTCTTAATTCATTCAGCCACATAAAAGGCAAAAAAATATGCACAGTTACATCAACTTTACAACTCAAGAAAATGAGACAAAAACAAATGATATTACTTGGTCACCAACTCTAGAAAATATAAACTCTATAAAGTCCCCCTTTTGGCAAACTGGTCCTCTTCTTTTATAGCCTCGAATGTCTCCTTCCATCACTCCTTTTCCCACGCAATTCTATTCCATCCTTAACTCACAAGGGACAAACAAATGGCACTTTCAATGTCTTAGATGTATCTTGGTCTTATCAAGAACTGCCCTGACTACGGCATGTCAATTTATGACTATTACCTCCTTCTACACCTAAATTTCTCATTCCATCACCTACTTAGCCACACAACTATCCATTCTACCTCTATTTACAGGGGACAAACAAACAACCCTTTTAAGGTTTGTAGGCTCCACAAATCTACACAGTGAACTGTTCCATCTACCAGAAAAAAATCGTATCGAGTTTCCCTCCATCTTGCCTTGTTGTAACAGATACATGGAACACTCTATTCTGTTAAAATAGAATAAGACACTTAGTCAATTTCTTGAAATTCTCCTTATTACTTAGAAGGCACCAGAGAATGACACTTGGCACTTTTCACCTGATTTATCAAAGACACACACCTTTCTCTGCTTCTCTTTAGCTATGTTGTAGAATTATCTAAGGCACATATTAGGCTTCTACAGATGGTGACACTTGGCAGCTTCCACACACCCTTGAAATAACACATGGGACCCACCACAATCTTTATTCAGCAATGAAGCTTGAAGACGATCTCTCAAAAGTTGGCACGTGGTGGCCTCCACTATTCTTGGGAATATACGTGGCATCTTCCACTTCTTTTAGGAATGGAGTAGAAAGGGGGCTCAAAAAGTGACACTTGGTGGCCTCTGCTACTCTTTGGTACTTAAATAACATGAAATGATGCCTCTCTACCCTTTGAAAAGGTACTTGACCCTTTTGGTTTTGGGATACTCCCTTAAACAACCTAATAAACCAAAATGGTTCAATGGTTCAACGGTTCAACACTGCATGCCATTTACATGTTAACTGAGGTATTGAACCAAAATGTTGAACCATTGCATTAAACCTAGGCATTAAAATAACTATCTCTCAGATGTTGACACATGGTGACTTCTGCTTTCCTACTATTGGATATGTGGCACATTATATGGCCTTCTTGAAAGTTATGAAAATGGTCTCAGACAATGCTAGCTAGCTAGCGTCGTGTTTCAAAAAGTGACACTTGGCAGCTTCCGTTTGAATGCAACACTTAGGCAAAAATGAAACAAAGGAAAAAAAAGGAGAAAGAGAGCCCATGCTCAGATTAAGCCACTTAGCAGCTTCCATTGCACTTTGACACTTAGACAGAAAGAAACCCACACTCTGCTTCAAAACTTTTACCACCATGACTAAGGTATGTGGGAACCAAAATTGCAATGTGTGACTAAAAATCAAAATGCAACGTAGAGTAAAAAATTACTCTATAGTTACTGGCAACCCCCATGACTTTTGAGCCTACTCAAAAAGAAACCCAACTCTCGCTTTGTCAAAATTTCAAAATTTTACAGCTTTAAAAGTGTTGTCTAGTAGATGGACCATTCATAGTCAGATAACCCTTGCCTTTTCTGCAATTCAACAAAAGCTAGATCAAGGTTAATGATATCCTTGTGTGAAAAATTTTATAGAATCTAAACTGTAGCTTTCAATTTGAATTCCAGCTGGGAAATAGGAACCAAAATAGCTTTGACTTTTGAGACTGAGGAATCATCCCGTAGGTCCTAGAAAACTGTTTGATCCCTCTATTTGGCCAGCAGCAATGGTTTAATTAGATCAACCATTAGCACCATGTTGGCATCAAGAAATAGAGAAGGAAGGCCATATTACACTAGATCTTTAATATGTTGTCTCATCTCGCCATTGCCTTCTTTCATGACTTTGAGAAGCTCTTTTTAACTGTTGGCTGTGGCATTGTAATTGAGCACCTCATTGACCCATTTCATGGTGACCATTCTATCAGTGATTCCTGTGGCTGCCAATGTCACATCCATTATGTCATAGAGCTTCTACAACAAGGTTTGGGAGTCCATGACTCTATTGGAGACTGTAGCCAGAGTGTTCTCCACTAAATCTTCCACCTTCTCACACAATTTTTGTGCATTGAGCAAGGTGAGAGATGGCCTGAGCTGAATAATCTCAGAGGAGATTTTTTTCCAAGTTGATTCATAGAGCTCCTTTACCAGTTTTATCACTCAAACACCTTTTGGCCTATTATCCAATTTTAGCATTAGTTGCACTACTTTCTATTTCTCTACTTGGAACTGGGCTTGAAAAGCTGTAGCCTTATTTTGTTCCTCTAGTAGCTTTTACTGTAATTGAGTGACTTGAAGCTGATGTCCTTCAAATCTTCCCTACAACACTACCTTCTCCTACCTAAGGGCCGTTGCCACATCTTTTGCATGTGTGAGCTCTACTTTTAATGAATCATTCTGGGCCTAGACTGCCTAATGAGTCTAAAGGGAAATAGTATCTTACAACTATTTATTTAGGCTTATTATTTCATTATCTTTCTTATTTACTTCTTCAACCAAACTTCTATAGTTTGCCTTTTCTTTCGCCAAATCGGCCTACATTTTTTGTAGTATTCTTGATGTTTCCAAATAATATTTTGTGACTACAAAAGTGTATTCTATCAATAGCTTAACTCTATCCTGGGGCCTGAATAGGGACATATCAATGGCCACATCATTCATTATATAATCCTCTAGCTACATTTGCTCACTCAGCTTGACAACATTGGGTGAAAAATGGGTCATCGTCAACTGGTATTAAATAGGGTCAAATTGTGACCATAGGTGTGGGACAACTAATGCTTTATTCTCCTTAGTTTTCTTCTTCTCCATCCAGGCTTCTCTTGCCTTTTTGGCAGCATCGGCCTATGTCTGGAAGGTGGAGGGGGATGCAATGTATACTCCTGCAAAAGGATATCCCTGTGGCAGGCCATATTGAATAGCCAGTGATTGGCTAGGGTTGATCTAATGGGGTATCCTTTTGGGGATAGAGGGGAGAAATGGGGTAATCTTAGGGCTTGAAGCATTGAGGATGGGGTGAATTATGAAATGGGGATGGCAGAGGTGATAGGAGGTGTCATTTGGCTAGGTGGAGGTATCATGCCGATAGGGAAAGGAATAGACTGAGAGGGAGGAGGAGTAATACTTACCTAAGGGGGAATTACAATGCTCTGCACTTGGTGCTATGAAGGCTCCTCTTCCTCCTTTGAATCAAAATAGAACTACACCCTCTTTCTCTTCCTGGGTGTCTCTAATTTTAGCTACGTCTACTTCCCTTCCACATCTTCTGTTGCCAATGGTGCATGTAGAGAACCAGGGATTTCAATCACTTCCAATGATGGGAAATCTTTTCATGGTGAAGACACCACACTCCTTTGTTGTTCCATGGTGATAAGAGGTTGGGGCCAAGTTGATGTAGTGACTACAGCTGTAGCTTGCTCTGAGGCTTGTGGTTGCTAGCTTGGTCCCGCTCTAGCTTCTTGCCCTGTATTGAGTGTCAAAAATTGGCTTGTTTTTGGGCTAGATGTAGGGGAGGGATGACACTTATCCTAGAGTTCCTCCCATCTTTCATTTGAATCCATGCTCCCAAAAGTATGGGTGGTTTGAGAAATTTCCTGACTATATTTCTAATAGGCTTCAATCTTCTCTACATCCCAATCTTTGTTCTTCAATGTCCTTCTCAAATCAAAAGTCATCTTGAATTTGGGATCATAATCCCTCTACTTATCATAGAAGGTTTCCCATGGCCTATTCTATGGTAGGGGCAAATTTGCCAATTCAACATACAGACTAGGAGCATCTTCTGCAAGGTTTTTTTTTATCTCCCAAAAAGTACAGCCTTCATGTGCAATCTTGGCCCCAGTTCTATTGGTACTTACCCAAGAAGCTATGTAACCACTAGGGTCATAAACCCATTTGTCTTTGACTAGTAAGAAACCTAGGAAGGCCAGCTTTCTCAGTTGCACCGTCTCAGCATCTCTGGCTTCTAGGCTTATGTTGCCTACCATCCACAAGAGATTGTACATTTTTCTCTTTTTTTTCTTAGAGCCATACTCATTGTCGGCTACTGACACCTTCCTAGTGACCTCTAGGAATGCTAACCTAAGAGTTAAAGTCTTTGGTAACAACACTGGTTTCCCAAAAAAACCATGAACCCTTATGATCATGTCGTGGGAGCCAAAATAGAAGTCACATGGGATTGGACAACTGACCAGGAGGTTTGAAACACTTGGAAATAACCTATTTATGATAGGTTCAAGGCTAAAGAAACAAAAAATGGGGGTAACAAATAGTTCACAAAAATCATACAGGTCACTCATTTTTGATAAAATGTGTGTCCATGAAGACACAGGAATGGCCTTTGGGGGTCAAAACCAGGGTTGTATATGTTCAAATCCATATGTTGGGTGAAAAGGTCAGGGTTCTAATATAGTATGAGATAGAACAAATAAGAGGAATACCTGAACACCCCTTTTGATTTAAACTGGGTCAGCTATTCCACTATTGACAAGGTGATGTGCTCTGAGAAGTCAAGTCGATACTCTTACATCTTGTTGACTATCTTTAGCCTAAAAAGGATGGCCATTTGTTCTACATATACTGCCATGTCATCCTTCATGCCAAAGATGAGAGACATCAATGATAGTTTGTCTTGGCTAGTTAGCACAAACTGAGCTCTTAGTGTAGGGAACATGGGTACCATAGTATCACCATCAGTCATTTGTAACTCAGACCTCAAAAACCTTGTTTGAGTGTTAAAATTTGCCCATGTTCTCTGCATCCTATCAATAGTGGGGAATGTAGCGTTATTGTCATAATGTAGGGCTAGCTTGTGGTGTGATCTATACCATGAAGGGACCCTATTGAATGGTGCAAGATGGTGCATGGAGCAAGTCTATGCATAATTCAATCAAATCAGGGCATGGATGCACAGCTGAGACAATGAACTGAGCTAGTTGTGAGGTCCATATCCTCATTTTGAATGTCTCGTGTTGCCCTACTCTGGCTCTTTAAAGATACCTTTGGTGTGCCCCTTCTCTAAGACTCTTGCTACTAGCTTTTTTCAAGATTGGGTCCATGATTTCATCTATGTAATCCTTTACCTTTGAGGGGTCATTGGCTTGACCAACTCCTGGGATTTTTGTTCTCAGATAGGTTCTCAATAGTTGTACAGGAGTTGCAACATATGATTTACTAACAAGCAACTTATCAAGAGATCTAGATATCCCAGCTCCTTGTTGTGAAGATGATGCTCTTGCCATCTCTATATCTTTTATGCAATACCTAGTATGAACCTTGTGCAAGACAAAAACACTCTTGTTGAAGCAAATTTTACTAAGTGCTAACAAATCACAAAGAGGAGGATATTTTCATAGGTGCAGGAATGCTTGAGAATTTGTAAACTTTAAATCTTGCTAAGAGATATTTATGGACCTATGAAGTCTCAAATGGCATTAAATTCAGATGACCATTAGTAGGTCCTACTCAATCTTTGAGAAACAGTGAGGTAGACATGTTATGCAAGTTACGGCATAAGGTACCTTAGATATTTCAAAAGTTTTGGGAAGCATTTAACGAAGAAAAATTTAAAGAATTAAAAAAAACTTTCTAAGCCACCAACTCTGTGTTTAAAACACTTATTTAAAAGGAAAACGGGAAAATAACAACGAAAAACAAAAATAATGCGGGAATGGGAAACTACCTAACTACATTAATTAAGCATCTTTATTTTCCTCTCAGATCAAAAAAAAAATTCTAACGTCTCCTTCATGATGAGCTAGCTTTAGTTGCCATACAAGTGATTGAAATGGGTATATCTTTGGTGAAATGTCCTCTGTGTAGGCTACACATATTTACCTACATTTGAGTGAGTCTGAGTCAAACCTCCTTTTGACATCCATAAGCTCTTCTTGTTCTTACAAGCCCATAAAATATCGACTCCTCATGTTATCGTGTCTCATCAAGAAATCAATGGATATTAGTTCTCCACTCTATGTCTTTTGATATCCATCATCTTTTGGCTTATCTCCTTTTGCCTTATTTTTGGGTTCCATTGCATCATCATGTTCCTTGATGACTTCAACCTCTTGAAAGGATAAATCTAAAATCTGGCATCCCCTTTGTATACTTAGCTAACTCTTGATGTTGTCTTCTCCACATCTAGCCAGTTCATGGTCTCCTTGAAGGATAGTGTAACCTGTCCTAATGAATTGATCAAGGAAGTGTCCATGTTCCTCTATATCTTCTTGCAAAATGAGGAAAAAGTCAAAAATGATCTCTTCCTCATCAGAGGTTAAGGCAAAATATTTTGGCTTGTCCTCTTGTTCATCAAAGGGGGTACCTATGGTGATTTCCTCCTCATCTGTCATGAAATCTTCTTGACTAGCCATGAACTGAGTATACTCTTCTTCAAAGTTTTCAACTGATTTATGATCTTCTTTCTTCCAACTTGGAATCTTGTCATCATGTTGAAGGACCTGAGGATTGGTATAAGAGGTATCTTTTGGTGTAGGCTCCCCTTTAAGGTCTGAAAGCTCTATATCTCTCTCTCTCTCTAAGCAATTTCATCTTTGCCTTTAATTCCTCAGCTTGCTTAGCTAGATTTTATTGAAAGAGTCTTTCCTAGAGCTCATATGAATCATCATAGAAGTGAGGAGTACATGAAGGCTATGATGAAAAACAAGAAGCTTCTTGAGGAAGCATGGGAGGGACTTGACGGGGAAGTGAGGGTGTAGAGTCCACTTCCTTTGCTGCCAATATAGACTCAACATTATTAGGAAATAACCTTGACAGGTTTGATTTGGCTCATGAACAGGGGTTGCATATATCTGATATGAAACTTGTGGCAATGAATGTGCAGGTTGATAGAATTGGTAAGACTATCTCTCATGAATGCTCAGCTTCTCTTCTAAAAATTCAATCAAGCCACACACATCCAACATCTCATATGTAAGCCTTTGCCAATTTGCTCTTTCAATGGGATCCCATTCACTTTTAATTAGATCTACCACATTTATTACTTGATGGATGACATGATTAGGAATTTCTTGGCCACATCCCCTTCTATTGTCAAGCTCCAATACATATTTTTATATCCCAGTAATGCTTTTTTGAAGGTGGAAATGAGATTAGGCTGAGCATGGGATGTGACATATTGGGAAGGTTTGGCATAAGACTGGTATAGCTCATGACCATATGCATCCTTATTGCTTGATGTGATTCCATGAGAAACTTGATCTTGATTAAAAATATATGAAGGAGAATAAGACTCATAGCTATGAGTAATAGATTTATACATACCAAATGGTGATTTCTTGATGATACCAAGACTACTCCACCGGTTGATTCCACTCAGAGTCAACACTGGTGTTGATTAAATAAAAACCTTCAAAGGCTGGTTGGCTGAAGAACACACCAAAATTCTTCAACTCCTTGAAAGATTGGTCCCACTGGGCATGCCAAAAATTGTTGATGGTTAAAATTGTACTTGATTCTAATCAATCAACAATGGGAAGTTTCAAGCTGTGGGATATTGCAGCTTGAAACAACCTCCAAATTTTAGAGAAGCTGGTCTCTTCTTTTGTATCAATTGTTTGGGAAAAGGGATAGGAAATCAGACAAAAACACAAATGTAGGAAATGAAACCTAACTATGGTGATGCACCTAAGTGTAATCCTAATCCTAACTTGTGCACAATGAGACTATATATAGGATTCAATTACATTTAAGATTAGACAAGTGCATGATCAATGTAAAAGATTGAAATAATAGAAATATAGGCTCATAATAGAGGCTTCTTTTGCTGAGATACAAAAATGTCAACCAAGGCATAGTGTTCAATCTTCTTATAAGAATCTTCCAATCACATAAGAGGCAAAGAAACATGTACAGTTATGTAGAACTTTTGATTCAAGAAAATGAGACAAAAGCAAATGACGTTCCTAATCACAACTCTAGAAAATCCATAGTTTAGACTACTTTTGTAAATGACACAGATAATATCAACCAAGGCATAGAGTTCAATCTTCTTAATTCATTCAGCCACATAAAAGGCACAAAAACATGCATAATTACATCAACTTTACAACTCAATAAAATGAGACAAAAGCAAATGATACTACTTGGTCACCAACTCTAGAAAATCTAAACTCTAAAAAGTCCCCCTTTCAGAAAATTGATCCTCTTCTTTTATAGCCTCGGATGTCTCCTTCCATCATTCCTTTTCCTACACAATTATACTTTGCCCTTAACTCATAGGGGATAAATAGATGGTGATTTTAATTTCTTGGATGTATCCTGGTCTTATTAGGAACTACCCTGACTACGGCATGTTGATTTATAACTAGTACCTCCTTTTGTGCCTAAATTTCTCATTCCATCACCTTCTTAGCTGCACAACTATCCATTCTACCTCTATTTATAGGGGACAAATAGATAGCCCTTTTAATGTTTGCAGGCTCTACAAATCTACTCGATGAACTGTTCCATCTACCAAAAATAACTCCCACTGAGTTTCCCTCAATCTCACCTTGCTGTAATAGATACATGGAACACTCTATTCTGTTAAAATGGAATAGGACACTTTGTCAATTTCTTAAAATTCACCTTATTACTTAGAAGGCACTGGAAAATGACACTTGGTGCTTTCAACCTAATTTATTGAAGACACACACCTTTCTCTACTTCTCTTTAGCTATGCTATAGAATTATCCAAGGCACATTCTAGGCTTATACAGATGGTGACACTTGGAAACTTTCACAGACCCTTAAAATAACACCCAAGACCCACCATAATCTTTATTCGGCAATGAAGCTTGAAGATGATCTCTCAGAAGTTGGCACATGGCGGCCTCCGCTGTTCTTGGGAAGATACATGGCATCTTCCACTTCTTTTGGGAATGGAGTAGAAAGGGGGGTCAGAAAGTGACACTTGGTGGCCTCCGGTACTCTTCATTACTTAAAAAAAATGAAATGATGCCTCTCTACTCTTCAAAAAGGTACTTGACCCTTTTGGTTTTGTGACACTCCCTTGAACTAATCGATGAACCAAAATGGTTCAATGGTTTAACAGTTCAACATTGCATGCCATTTACATGTTAACTGAGATAGTGAAACAAATTTTTTAACCATTGCATTGAACCCAGGTGTTGAATCGACTATCTTTTGGATGTTGACATGTGGTGACTTTTGATTTCCTACTATTGGATACGTGGCACATCCCGTGGCCTTCCTAAAACTTATGAAAAGGGTCTCAGACGATGCTAGTTAGCCAACATCATGTTTTAGAAAGTGACACTTGGTAGCTTCTGCTTGAATGCAACACTTAGGAAAAAAATGAAATGAAGGAAACAAAAAGGATAAAGAGAACCCGTGCTCAGATTACGCCACTTGGTAGCTTCCACTGCACTTCAACACTTAGATGGAAAGAAACCTGTGCTCTGCTTCAAAACATTTGCTGCCACGGCTAAGGTATGTGGGAACCAAAATTGTAGTGCATGACTAAAAATTAAAATGCAATGTAGAGTAAAAAATTACTCTAAAAAGACATTCTAACATGTCCTTCTATGTGTATCTAAGCCAAAATTCTTATTTCTTACATATGTGGACTTTTTAACATTTCCCTGTATTTATTAATTATCATATTTAGTGACATCTGTCCATGTCCCTTGTATTGTGTCTACTTAGCCCACTTTTATGTGCCTCATGTGCTTGTATGTATGATTTGTTATATGCTTATACACCATGAGTCTTGTATTTGTTTGTTATACACACACCAATTTTTTATGCCATGAGGGATCTCATACATCTACCCTTTCTACTTGGGTGTCATCATGGACATCATACCCCATCCCCCTAGGTTGTTAATTATATTTTCTAATATACACATTGATTACATCTATGTTGACACCCTTGTGTAATTCTAGATTAAAATATACATCATTCATTACCTAATAACTCTTCGATTCATTTAAATTTTGATGTTATATTTGTACATTATATTATAATATCATGCACATGCTCCAGCTAACACATTTTGTAGAGCTACTTCTTTTGAGGATAATTATTACATAGGATTCACAACTACCCTAAAAAGATGGGGAATTCACAAGGGTTTGTCA
The DNA here is from genome assembly GCA_037957365.1 of Torreya grandis. NCBI lineage: Eukaryota > Viridiplantae > Streptophyta > Pinopsida > Cupressales > Taxaceae > Torreya > Torreya grandis. The sequence continues at coordinate 940,014 of JARHVA010002275.1, forward strand.
TAGAGATTAGGATCCTAATTTTATATTCATAGATAAATTTTAGCACATGGGCACAGTTTTAGAAATTACACATAGGGTAGACATAAAAATGAACAAAGGCTCAAAGCAAATTTTAGAATGCCTATATTTTAGACCAGGTAGATATTAGCACCCATATTAGGACACTAAAGCCATAGTTTGATGTTTTCAATTGTAGGGTGTTTTTATGTAATATCCCCAAAATCAAGACAATCTAGATTAGCTAAACCATTACACCAAGTAAAATATATATTTATATAGATACACTCACAGGTTTAGTAGTTATGTTCATATTTTAATTGGATTCCTTCATTTTAGCTTAGATTCATAATAGATTATCAGATTTGATGGCATCATGTGTGGTATAATCACTCCCAAAATTAGTTTAGCTACACAAATTTAGTTATTGCATAATTAGTTTAAATTTAGTATAGTACAATACCAAATTAGGGGCTTGTACATACACATAATTTACATATACTCAACTACCCACATGTTGATAAGATGGAATGAAGTACTCCATGTCATTCTCTACACTTTATACACGTGATATCACATTTTAGGTTGTTAAAATATTCATGCCTTAATCTATCTCTAGTGGTTGGCATTCTCAAGTGTCCTAGAGTCACTCAATATACCTGAGTGGCTGCAAAGTTGACATACATAGTTATATTTACTTAGATACTTTCAACACTTTGCATAGTTTAGTTATAGATGCATCTACTTCACACATGTGGGTAATCATGGATTCATGGCCTAATTGAGTTCTTGGGCCACCCACATGAGAGGGTTAGACACACTTACAGTCTTATTTAGGATATTCATAGGTCGGGATCCACCAAGCAGGGGTGGGTTTTGATGGAGTCAAAACTAGATTTATTTCTTGAACCACCCATATGTGGATTGAGAAAGCAATCAGTTAAGTATAATATATTCAATGATATGATCATTATGTACAATCCACACATAGGTTATCACTAAGTTCATGAACTAGTTCATGTACCTAATGAGGTATATTCATTACTTTCATATCTCTTTACTTAGTGTCACTCGATTATGTTAATTCAACATAGTGTTTTAATTTTGATCATCTCTTAAGTAGTGATTGATTTTTGTATGTTTCATTATAGGTAATTGATTTAGACCATGTTTTACATAAAAAAACCTAGATTCACATACTCATACTCAGTTACAATAGCTTCAATTTCAAGGGAACTATAGGTATGCTTATTTTTCCTTTATACTATTCATTTTACTTTATTATATTTTTATCACAAAGGGGGAGAAAATGTAATCCCCTAAAGGTGGTAATTGGATGCTAAAAGTGTCACTTGAGTTAGTCAATTATTATATTAGCCCTAAAATTATCCTAGAGCCTCTACCACACTTTTACAATCATTATTCAAAACATATACACCTACAATTAGCTCAAATATAGTCCCCAGACAACTTTATTATTTCCCAACCCAAGTTCCCAAGTAGTCTATCAGGTGAAACTAACACCATATTTGGGACACTAGAACCACATGGTACTAGTGTCCCCAACTAAGGGTTATTATCCTTAGCCCTAAATCTCCTAAAAGGATAATTTTTAACATATTTTCCCCTCCTAAGGTAAACCTAAGGACATTTTATTATTTACACAAGATACACATCTCTATAAATATAAGTTTATTTTACCCTTATTCACTAGATGGAAAATAGATGCATAATCCCATTCAAACAAAAGATAATTTGAGAAAAATTAAGGTATTTGATCCTTATTATTACCTAGTTATACATACCACCATATATAGCATTCCTACATGAAATTTTAAATATTTTAAAGCTTAATCACATTCAAGGCATCCAAACCCACTCTTATTCTAGCAGTCACTTGTACTTGTATCAAGATCTAGGTAAGAGAACTACATCAGGATTCATCCCTCTTTGGAGTATTGGTATGTAGGAAACTATCTTCACATCAAGAAGTTGATAATTTCCATCTTATCTTACTAATGAACACATAATCATTTATCATGCCATACTTGTATGGAGGATTAAGGTTTGTATAGTAAATCAGATTTTTTAGGAACAACACAAAGCTCTAGATTTTATGTGTGTAAGAATGGGACCTAAAAACATAGGTGTGGGTACTACAAAAAAATAGGAATAGTCATGTAAAGGGGACACTAGTTACACTTTGAAGACACTATAATAACATGTCACTACTATCCCAGTGGGGCACTAGTATTGAGTGAACAAATAGATCCCAAAATCTTGCTGATGACACTAAGAACTATCCAAAACCCATATAATCAAATAGTCACATTATATATAAGTCTATATGTATGCCAATTTATTAGTATTTTTTATAAATTCAAAGAATTTTAAAGTCTATAATAAATCAATACTTAATTAATGCATATTATTTAGCCGATTTATACATCTAACCTCTTTAATCTAAACATATGATTTACATAGATAAAACCTAAAAGGTTAAATCAGACAAATACTAAGTTTGACTATCACTAGTTAAACTCAACATATGTACATCATAATATTTACATATATTTTTACTAAAATGTTATACATGCTTTCATTTCTAGTTTTTCTAGATTTGACTTGATTGTGCTTCCTTTGCTTCTTTCGTCTTTGAGTGAATTTAAATATGCCATTATTCTTTGGCACTATGCCACTTATCTATGTTTATTTCTTAGACATGTTCCCATGTCCCTTGTGTTTGCTTTCTTTCTTCTTTATGAAAAAATTTAAATATGTCCTTCTATGTCAATCTAAGCCAAAATTCTTATTTCTTGCATATGTGGACTTTTTAACATTTCCTTGTATGTATTAATTGTCATATTTAGTGACATGTGCCCATGTCCCTTGTATTTTCTCTAGTTAGACCACTTTTATGTACCTCATGTACTTTTATGTCTGATTCCACACCATGAATCTTGTATTTGTTTGTTATACACACCAATTTTTGATGCCATGAGGGATCTCATACATCTACCCTTTCTACTTGGGTGTCATCATGGACATCATACCCCAACCCCCTAGGTAGTTACTTAGATTTTCTACTATACACATTGATTACATCTATGTTTACATCCTTGTGCAATGAAATATTAAAATATACATCATGCATTACCTATTTATGCTAAGATTCATTTAAATTTTGATGTTATGTTTGTACATTATATTTTAATATCATGCACATGCTCTAGCTAACACATTTTGCAGAGCTACTTCTTTTGAGGATAATTATTACATAGGATTCAAAAATACCCTCAAAATATGGGGCATTCATAGGGTTTTGTCATATAAATTAGGATCCTACTTTTTCATTCATAGATAAATTTTAGCACAAGGGCTCAGTTTTAGAAATCAGACATAGGGTAGACACAAAAAAGAACAAAGGATTAGAAATTAATTTAGATCACCTAAATTTTAGACTAGGTAGACATTAGCACCCATATTGGGACACTAAATCCATAGGTTGATTTTTTCCACTGTAGGCTACTACTATGTAATAGCCCCAAAATTATGACAATCTAGATTAGCTAGACAATTACACCAAGTACAATATAAATTTATGTACATAAAATCAAACATTTAGTAGTTATGTTCATATTTTACTTAGATTCATTCATTTTAGCTTATATTCATAATATATTATAAGATTTTATGGCATCATGTGTGGTCTAATCACTCCCAAAATTAGGCTAGTTACATAAATTTAGTTATTGCATACTTAGTTCTAATTTAGTATACTCAGATACTAGATTGGGGGCATGTGCATGGTACAATATTTATATATACTCAACTACACACATGTTGATAAGATTCATGGCCTAATTGAGTTATTTAGCCACCCACATGAGAGGGTTAGATACACTTACAATCTTATCCAATATATTCATAGGTTAGGATCCACTGAGCAGGGGTGGGTTTTGATAGAGTCAAACTAGATTGATTTATTTAGCCACCCATATGAGGATTGAGCAAGACATCAGCTCAATATAATCTACTCAATGATATGATCATTATGTAAACTCACACACATAGGTTATCTTTGTTTTCATGCATTAGTTCATGTACCTAATGAAGTGTATTCATTCCTTTCCTCTCTCTTTACTCAACATCACTCAATTACTTTATTTGAGGATAGTGTTGTAATTTTGATCATCTCTTAAGTAGTGATTTATTTTTTCATGATTTTCTATACGTAATTCATTTAAACTGTGTTTCACATACTCAGACATAGTTACAATAGCTTCAATTCCAAGGTAAGTATAGGTATGCTTCTTTTTCCTTTATACTATTCATTTTGCTTTATCTAATTCTTATCACAAAGTGGGAGCAAATGTAATCACCTAAACGTGGTAATTGGATGCTAAAAGTGTCACTTGAGTTAGTTAATTATTAGATTAGCTCTAAACCTATCCTAGATCCTCTACCACACTTTTCCAATCATCATTTAGAACATAGACACCTACAATTAGCTCAAACATAGTCCTAGGACAACTTTATTAGTTCCCAACCCAACTTTCCTAGTAGTCTATCAAGTGGAATTAGCACCACGTTTGGGACACTACAACCACATGGTATTAGTGTCCCCAACTAAGGCTTATTGTCCTTATCCCTAACTCTCTTGAAAGGATAATTTTTTAAATGTGTACCCCTCCTAAAGTCAACCCAAGCACATTTTATTATTTTCACAAGATACATATCTCTATAAATATAAGTTTATTTTACCCTTACTCACTATAATGGAAAATAGATGCATAAGTGCATTCAAACAAAAGATAAGTTGATAAAAATTAAGGTATTTGATCCCTATTATTCCTTGCTTCTACATACCACCATCTATATCATTCATACATGCAATTTTTAAATATTTCAAAGCTCAAACACATCTAAGGCATCCAAATCCACTCTTATTCTAGCATTCACTTGTACTTGAATCAAGAACTAGGTAAGAGAACTACATCAAGATTGATCCCTCTTTGGAGTATATGTATGCAAGCAACAATCTTCACATCAAGATGCTAATTATTTTCATCTTATCTTACTAATGAACACATAATTATTTCTCATTCCATACTTGTATGGAGATTTAAGGTTTGTACACTAAATCAGCTTTTTTAGGAATAACACAAAGTTTTAGATTTTGTGTGTGTAAGAATGGGACATAAAAAATAGGTGTAGGTACTACAAAAAAATAGGAATAGTCATGCAAAGGGGACACTAGTTACAATTTGAAGACACTATGATAACATGTCACTACTATCCAGGTGGGGCACTACTATAGATCCCAAAATCATGTTGATGATACTGAGAATTGTCTAAAACCCATATCATCCAAAATAATCACTTTATATATAAGTCTATATTTATGCATGTTTATTAGTATTTTTAGAAATTCAAATAAGTTTAAAATTTATAATAAATCAATGCTTAATTATTCAATATTATTTGACTGATTTACACATCTCAACTCTTTAATATAGACATATGATTCACATAGATAAACCCAAAATGGTTAAATTAGATAAATACTAAATTTGACTATCACTAGTTAGACTCGACATATGTACATCCTAACATTTACATATATTTATACTAAAAATTTATACATGCTTTCATTTCTAGTTTTTCTAGATTTGACTTGATTGTGTTTCATTTGATTCTTCCATCTTTGAGTGAATTTAAGTATGCCATTATTCTTTGGCTCTATGCCACTTATCTATGTTTATTCCTTAGAGATGTACCCATGTCCCTTGTGTTTTCTTTCCTACTTCTTTATGCAAACAATTTAACATGTCCTTATATGTGGATCTAAACCAAAATTATTATTTCTTACATATGTGGAATTTATAACATTTCCTTGTATGTATTCATTATCATATTTAGTGACATGTGTTAATGTACCTTGTATTGTGTCCATTTTGCCCACTTTATGTGCCTCATGTGCTTGTATGTATAATTTATTGTATGCTTCTACACCATGAATCTTGCATTTATTTGTCATACACACACCAATGTTTATGCCATGAGGGATCTTATACATCTACCCTTTCTACTTGGGTGTCATAATAGACATCATAACCCATCCCCCTAGGTAGTTACTTAGATTTTATACTATACACATTGATTACATCTATGTTGACACCCTTATGCAATGCTATATTAAAATATACAACATGCATTACCTATTTATGTTCAGATTCATTAAAATTTTGATGATATGCTTGTACATTATATTACAATATCATGCACATGCTCTAGCTAACAGATTTTTTAGAGCTACATCTTTTGAGGATAATTATTGCATAGGATTCACAAATACCCTCAATATATGGGGAATTCATAGGGGTTTGTCATAGATTTTAGGATCATACATTGTTATTCACAAATAAATATAAGTACATGGGCTCAGTTTTAGAAATTAGACATAGGGCAGACATAAAAAAGAACAAAGGCTTAGAAATTAATCTAGATCACCTAGATTTTAGACCAGGTAGACATTACCACCCATATTGGGATAGTAAAGTCATATTTTGATTTTTTGTGTTGTAGGATGTTACTATGTAATATCCTTAAAATCAAGACAATTTAGATTAGCTAGACCATTACACCAAGTACAATATAGATTTATATAGATACAATCATAGGTTTAGTAGTTATGTTCATATTTTACTCTGATTCATTAATTTTAGCTTAGACTCATGATAGATTATTAGATTTAATGGCATCATGTGTGGTATAATCACTCCTAAAATTAGTTTAGCTACACAAATTTAGTTATTGCATACTTAGTTCAGATTTAGTATACTCAAATACTAGATTGGGATCATGTGCATGGCACATAATTTACATATACTCAACTACACACATGTTGATAATATGGAATAGAATAATCCATGTCATTCTCTACACTTTATACACTTACTATCACATTTTATGTTTCTAACATATTCATGCCTTAATCCATCTTTAGTGTTTGGCATTCTCAAGTGTCCCAAAGTCACTTAATATACCTGAGTGGCTACAACACTGACATACATAGTTATATTTACTTAGATACTTTCAACACTTTTCATAGTTTAGTTATAGATGTATCTACTTCACACATTTGTGTAATGATGGATTCATGGCTTAATTGAGTTCTTGACCCACCCACATGAGAGGGTTAGACACACTTACAGTCTTATCCAAGATATTCATAAGGAAAGATCCACTGAGTAGGCATGGGTTTTGATTGAGAAAAACTAGATTGATTTCTTGAGCCACCCATATGAGGATTGAGCAAGCCAATAGATTAGTCTAATCTATTTAATGATATGATCATTATGTACAGTCACACACACAAGTTACCAATGGGTTCATGCATTAGCTCATGTACCTGATGAGGTGTATTCATTCCTTTCCTCACTCTTTATTCAGTGTCACTCAATTAATTTATTTCACAATAATGTTTTATGTGTGATCATCTCTTAAGTAGTGACTGATTTTTGCATGTTTCCTTATAGGTCATGTATTTAGACCATGTTTCACATACATAAACCTAGATTCAAATACTCAGACTCAGTTAAAATAGCTTCAATTCTAAGGTAACTATAGGTATGCTTCTTTTTTCCTTTATACTATTCATTTTACTTTATTGAATTTTCATCACAAAGGTGGCGAAAATGTAATCACCTAAAAGTGGCAATTCACTGCTAAAAGTGTCACTTGAGTTAGTCAATTATTATATTAGCCCTAGACCTATCCTAGAGCATCTACCACAATTTTATAATCATTATTCAGAACATAGACAACTAAAATTAGCTCAAACATAGTCACAGGACAACTTTATTAGTTCCCAAACCAACTTACCTAATAGTCTAAGAGGTAAAATTAGCACCACATTTGGGACACTACAACCACATGGTACTAGTGACCTCAACTAATGGTTATTATCTTTAGCCCTAACTCTCCTAAAAGGATAATTTTTCAAATGTGTGCCCCTCCTAAGGTCATCCTAATCACATTTTATTATTTTCACAAGATACATATCTTTATAAATATAAGTTTATTTTACCCTTATTCACTAGATGGAAAATAGATGCATAAGTCCAGTAAAACAAAAGATAAGTTGATAAAAGTTAATGTATTTGATACTTATTCTTCCCTACTTCTACATACCACCATCTATAGTATTATTACTTGTAAATTTAAAAGATTTCAAAGCTCAATCACATTTAAGGCATCCACATGAACTTGAATCAAGAACTAGGTAAGAGAACTACATCAGGATTGATCCCTCTTTGGAGTACTGGTATGTAGGAAATAGTATTCACATCAAGATGATGATAATTTACATCTTATATTACTAATGAACAAATAATTATTTCTCATTCCATACTTGTATGGAGAGTTAAGGTTTGTACACTAAATAAACTTTTTGGGAACAACACAAAGTTCTAAATTTTGTATGTACAAGAATGGGACCTAAAAACATAGGTGTAGGTACTCCCAAAAATAGGAATAGTCATGCAAAGGGGACACTAGTTACATTTTGAAGACACTAAAATAACATGTCACTACTATCCAGGTGGGGCACTACTATTGAGTGAACAAATAGATCCTAGAATCATGTTGATGACACTAAGAACTATTCAAAACCGATATCATCCAAAATAGGTAGTTTATATATAAGTCCATATTTTTGACTATTTATTATTATTTTTATAAATTGAAAGAAGTTTAAAATCTATAATGAATCAATGATTAATTATTGCATGTTATATATCTAATTTATACATGTCAACTCTTTAATCTAAACATATGATTTACATAGATAAACCCAAAATGGTTAAATCAAACAAATACTAAGTTTGACTATCACTAGTTAGAATCAACACATGTACATCCTAAAATTTACATATCTTTTTACTAAAAAGTTATACATGCTTTCCTTTCTAGTTTTTATAGATTAGACTTGATTGTGCTTCCTTTGCTTCTTCCATCTTTGAGTGTATTTAAATATGTCATTATTCTTTGGCTCTATGCCACATATCTATGTTTATGACTTATGCATGTGCCCATGTCCCTTATGTTTTATTTCTTTCTTCTTTATGCAAATAATTTAACATGTCCTTGTATGCGGATCTAAGCCAAAATTCTTGTTTCTTGCATATGTGGACTATTTAACATTTCCTTGTATGTATTCATTATCATATTTAGTGACATGTGTCTATGTCCCTTGTATTGTGTCCATTTAGCCCACTTTTATGTGCCTCATGTGCTTGTATGTATGATGTGTTGTATTCTTCTCCACCAGGAATATTGTATTTGTTTGTTATACACACAACATTTTTTGATACCATGAGGGATCTTATACATCTACCCTTTCTACTTGGGTGTTATGATGGACATCATACCCCATCCCCCTAGGCATTTACCTAGATTTTATAGTATACACATCAATTACATCTATGTTGACACTGTTGTGCAATGCTAGATTAAAATATACATCATGCATTACCTATTTATTCTCAAATTCATTTAAAATTTGATGTTATGTTTCTACATTATATTATAATATCATACACATGGTCTAGCTAACACATTTTCTAGAGCTAATTCTTTTGAGGATAATTATTACATAGGATTCACAAATATCCTCAAAATATGGGGCATTCATAGGGGTTTGTCATAGAGATGATGATCCTACTTTGTTATTCATAGATAAATTTTAGCACTTGGGCTCAGTTTTAGAAATCAAACATAGGGTAGACACAAAAATGAACAAAGGCTCAAAAATTAATTTAGATCACCCATATTTTAGACCAGGTAGACATTAAGGCCCATATTAGGACATTAAATCCATTGGTTGGTTTTTTCCACTATAGGGTGCTACTATGTAATAGACCCAAAATCAAGACAATCTAGATTAGCTAGACTATTACACCAAGTACAATATAGATTTATATAGATACAATCATAGGTTTAGTAGTTATGTTCATATTTTTCTTAGATTCATTCATTTTAGCTTAGATTCATAATAGATTATTAGATTTTATGGCATCATATGTGGTATAGTGACTCCAAAAATTTGTTTAGTTACATAAATTTAGTTATTGCATACTTAGTTAAAATTTAGTATACTCAGATACCATATTGGGGGCATGTACACGGGGACATAATTTACATATAATCAACTACACACATGCTAATAAGATGGAATGGAATACTCTATGTCATTCTCTACACTTTATAGACTTGCTATCACATTTTAGGTTTTCAACATATTCATGTCTTAATGCATCTCTAGTGGTTGGCATTCTCAAGTGTCCTAGAATCACTTAATATACCTGAGTCGCTGCAAAGCTAACATACATAATTATACTTAGATACTTTCAATACTTTACAGAGTTTAGATGTAGATTAATCTACTTCACACATGTGGGTAATGATGAACTCATTGCCTAATTGAGTTCTTCAGCCACCCACATGAGAGGGTTAGACATGTTAAGGTGTGGAACTAAAAGCTTCACCAAAGGAGCATTTTGCAGAAGTTGCAGGTTTACACAATCACCGGCATTGGTTAGGAGAGACTGACGTCAGTCAGGAGAACACCAGGAGATGCCAGTTTTAGCAAGGATCGACCGATGTCAGTCACAGGCAAATAGGTAGGAACTAACGTCAGTTACTTGTGCTTCCAAAAAGCTATTTCCATGGATAGAACAGAGTGTTTGCATGTTAGGATTAAGTGATAGTCTTAAGTCTGCATCTCTATTATTAGTAAGACTATTTAGAGCCCTTGATTAGGAGGTGCATCTGATGGCTGTAGTTGTATGCTCATGTTTCCTAATTATTATATAATAGGATAGATCTTCTTAGCTTAATGTATGAGTAATGTTGAATAGAATAGTATAGAATTGTATATGTGAATCAATCCAGGTTGTTGGAGTTGATTGTAATTGAGAGAGAGAGCTCTTGAGGGAAAGAGATCTAGAGAGAGATCTGTACATCTGAGAGAGGTATGGAAGAAAAGAAGTTTCTTCAATTGTATTCCTTCTATAAAGAGTTTAATACAAGTTTTCAAGGTGGTTTCTTGTATCTCTTGTTCTTTTCTATTTCTAATTCTAGTTACTTATCATTCTGGTTAATTCCACATTTAATTGATTTCATATTGTAATCAACATTGTTGGTTGATCCCCAACAAGTGGTATCAGAGCTCAGGTTGACTAATAGGTGTTTCAGATCTGGTTAGTGTGTATTGATTACAAGGTACTCACAGGGGTTTTTGCAAGGATTTTTGTTTGAGTGGGAGAAGCAATGGAAAAAGAAAGTAAACTAATAATGGAGAAGTTTAATGGTTAGAATTATCAACATTGGAGAATGTAGATAAAGGATTATCTATATCAGAAAGATCTATACTTACTATTAGGTGGGATTGCAAAGAAGCCCACAGACATGGATGATGAAGAATGGGAAGTTCTTGATAGAAAGGCTCTAGGGTCTATAAGACTGAGTCTGGCATCTACTGTGATATCTAATTTATCACAGGTAAAGTCTACAGTAGAGTTAATGACTACTTTAGCAAATTTGTATGAAAAACCCTTAGCTTCAAATAAGGTATATCTTATTAAGCAGTTATTTAATTTGCGTATGCAAGAAGGTGGATCTGTATCTAATCATCTGAATGATTTCCATGGAATTGTAAATCAATTAAGTTCAGCCAAAATAGTGTTTGATGATGAAATTAAAGATCTTTTTATATTATGTTCTTTGCCTAAAAGCTGGCATAGCTTAGTAATGGTAGTTAATAATACTTCATCTGCTTCAAATATTTTAAAAGTAGAGAATGTTGTTAGTGTAATTTTGAATGAGGAAATTTGCAGGAAAAGCATAGAGGAAACATCAGGAAATGCTTTAAGTTTTGAGAGTAGGGGAAGACAAAAAGAGAAGAGCAAGAAAGGGAGATCAAGGTATAAGTCAAAGGTGAGAGGTAGATCCAAATCCATAAATGGCAGGAAGCCACAATGCTGGAATTGTGGAAAGATAGGGCACATAAGCAGAGATTGCTGGTCAAAGCCTAAGGAGGACAATTAGCACAAAGGAAAGAAAGAATAAAATGTTGCAGCTATTGCACAAGATGCTCTTATATTTTCTTTGCATAATAATATAGAATCTTGGGTGTTAGATTCTGGTGCATCTTTTCATGCAAACCCTAATAGAGAATATTTTAGTGACTATGTCCATGGAGATTTTGGAATAGTGTATTTAGGGGATGATGAGCCTTGTAAAATTATTGGCAAAGGAAAAGTGCAGCTGAAAATGCAGAATGGCAACACATGGGTGTTGAGAGACGTCATGCATGTTCCCAACTTGAAGAGGAATTTGATTTCTGTAGGAAAGTTAGGGGATGAGGGTTGTATAGTGACTCTCAAAGCTGAATCTTGGAAGGTGACCAAGGGTGCACTTGTAATGGCCAGAGGTAAGAGAGTAGGTACTCTCTATTTATGTAATTATGTTACTAACAATTCTCCTTCTGTATTATCTACTTCAGATGTGGATGCAAAGTTGTGGCTCTCAAGGCTTGGCCACATGAGTGAGAAGGGAATGCTAATTCTTAAGTCAAAAGGTAAGCTTTTAAATTTGAAAAGCATAGATCTGGATTTTTTTGAGCACTGTGTTTTTGGGAAATAGAAGAGAGTGAGTTTTCTCAAGACTGGGTCAACAAAGAAGAAGCATAAGTTACAGCTTGTTCACACAGATGTGTGGGGACCGGCTCAGGTTGCTTCTATTGGAAGATCACAGTACTATGTTTCGTTCATAGCTGATGCTATAAGAAAGGTATGGGTCTATTGTATTAAGAAGAAATCTGATGTATTTGAGACTTTTAAGATTTGGAAAGCTATGGTTGTGAATGAAACAGGTAAAAGATTGAAGTGCCTGAGATTTGACAATGGTGGTGAGTTCTGTAGCTATAAGTTCAACTGGTATTGTTATATGCATGCGATCTACAGGCAAAGGACAGTTCCAAGGACACCTCAGCAAAATGGAGTGTGCAAGGTGTATGAGATTGCATACTAGTTTGTCCTTAGAGTTTTGGGCAGAAGTTGTTGATACTATAGTGTACTTGATTAACAGAGGACCCTCTACAGCTCTAGATGGTGGAATTCTAGAAGAGGCATGGATAGGTAAAAAGGTAGATCTCTCATTTCTCAAAGTTTTTGGTTGTGAAGCCTTTGTGCACATTGATAAGGAAAATAGAAAGAAGCTGGATGCTAAGTCTATAAGGTGCACATTTATTGGCTATGGCTCTGATGATTTCAGATTCAGGTTTTGGAATCTAGGAACTAAAAAGATAATTAGGAGCCGTGATGTTGTTTTCAATGAAAAAGTGATGTATAGTGATCAGCTTAAGAAGCTAAATCAATCTAGGCAGAGCAATGGAGAATTGGACGAGGTGATGGTTCAAAATGAGCTCACAGGAAAAATTAGTCACATAATGGAAAACATAGAGACTGACATCAGCAAAACAAGAACCAACGTCGACAGGAAAGAAACTGATGTCGGTCATACAGTGGCCGACATCAGCCAGGAAGGAACTGATGTCGGTTATGCAGAACTGACGTCAGCCAGTTATAGGCCTGGAGGTGACTGAGGTCAGTCACTGTCAGAGAATTTGGGTGGACAGCATGTTGTGAATGAGTCTCAGATGCCCATTGAGAGGTCAGAAAGGGTAAGTAAACCTCTAATTCAATATTCCCCTCCATTATTCTATTTATTGCTAACTGATGGTGGAGAACCAGAGAGTTTTTAAGAAGCAATATAGGTGGAATCCAAGAATCAGTGGGAGCGTGGCATGGTTGAGGAAATGGAGTCCTTGAGAGAGAACCAAACATGGGATTTGGTTGAGTTGCCAACAGGAAAGAGGACACTAAAGAACAGATGGACTTATAGATTGAAGGAAGGTGAGAACAAATAGATGAGATATAAGGCCAGATTGGTAGTGAAAGGATTTACATAAAGACCAGGTATTGATTTTGGTGAGATTTTTTCTCTTGTTGTTAAAATGACTTCTATACAGACTGTATTGTCTTTAGTTACTATCGAGGATTTGCATCTTGAGCAGCTTGATGTTAAGACATCGTTTCTTCATGGAGATTTGGATGAAGAAATATATATGGATCAGCTGGAAGGATTTGAGGTCAAAGGTAAGGAGAAGTTAGTGTGTAGATTGAAGAAAAGCTTGTATGGCCTCAGACAAGCTCCTAGACAGTGGTATTTGAGATTTGATAGGTTTATGACTGAGCATGGCTACAGTAGGTGTCAATCTAACCATTGTGTGTATTTTAAGAGATTGGATAATGGTAGATATATTATTTTGTTGTTGTATGTAGATGATATGTTGGTTGCAAGATCACACATGCAGGATATCTCTAAGCTTAAGGTGAAATTAGCTCACACATTTGCCACGAAGGATTTGGGAGCAGCAAAGAAAGTCTTTGGCATGAGTATTAAGAGAGACAGGAAAAATCACATGTTGATTTTGTCTCAAGAGGATTATGTGAACAAGGGTTGAAATGGTTCAATAAACAGGATGCAAAACTGGTAACCACACCTTTGGCTAGACATTTTTAATTGAGTAAAGAACAATGTCCTAATTCACATGATGAGGTAGAGTACATGAGTAGAGTTCCATATTCTTCTATAGTAGGGAGTTTAATGTATGCAATGGTTTGTACTAGACCGGATATTGCCCAAGCAGTGGGAGTTATAAGTAAGTATATGGCCAATCCAAGAAAGGAGCACTGGAAAGTAGTTCAGTGGATCCTTAGATATATGAGAGGAACCATTAGTAGGCATTTGTTCTATGGAGGTTCAGATACTTCTCTACATGGTTATGTAGATTCAGATATGGAAGGTGATTTGGATGGTAGGAGAAGCACCACAAGATATGTCTTCACTGTTGGTGGAATGGTGGTTAGCTGGATATCAAAGTTGTAGAAGGTTGTTGCCTTGTCAACTATAGAAGCAGAGTATATTGCAGTCACAGAGGCTAGCAAAGAGATGATATGGATGACACGGTTCATGGAAGAGCTAGGAAAGGAGCAAGAGAGTTGCAAATTATAAAGTGATAGTTAGAGTACAATTCATTTGGCTAAGAATTCAGCCTTTCATTCAAGAACAAAGTATATACAACTTAGGTACCACTTCATAAGACATGTATTGGAGGATGGTGAGTTGAAGCTGGAGAAGATCCATACAGATAAGAATCTTGCAAATATGTTAACCAAGCTGGTAACAAAGGAGAAGTTGAATCTTCATTCAACTTCTGTTGGTCTTCATGATTGAGTTGAAGATGGAGGAGCTATAAGATGTTGCTGTACAGGTACTGGTGTAGCTGTTTATCTCCAAGTGGGAGATTGTTAAGGTATGGAGCTAAAAGCTTCACCTAATGAGCATTTTGTAGAAGTTACAAGTTTACACAGTCACCAACATCAGTCAGGAGAGACCGATGTCGATCAAGAGTAGACCAGGAGATGCCAGCGTCGGCAGGGATCGACCGATGTCGGTCACATGCAAATAGGTAGGAATCGATGTCAGTTACCTGTGCATCCAAAAAGCTATTTCTGTGGATAGAACAGAGTGTTTGCATGTTAGGATTAAGTGATAGTCTTAAGTCTGCATCTCTATTATTAGTAAGAATATTTAGAGCCCTTGATTAGGAGGTGCATCTGATGGCTGTAGTTATATGCTCATGTTTCCTAATTTTTATATAATAGGATAGATCTTCTTAGCTTAATGTATGAGTAATATTGAATATAAAAGTACAGAATTGTATATGTGAGTCAATCCAGGTTGTTGGAGTTGATTGTAATTGAGAGAGAGAGCTCTTAAGGGAAAGAGATCTAGAGAGAGATCTGTACATCTGAGAGAGGTGTGGAAGAAAAGAACTTTCTTCAATTGTATTCCTTCTGTAAAGAGTTTAATACAAGTTTTCAGGGTGGTTTCTTGTATCTCTTGTTCTTTGCTATTTCTGATTCTAGTTACTTATCATTCTGGTTAATTCTACATTTAATTACTTTCATATTGTAATCAACATTGTTGGTTGATCCCCAACAAGACACACTTATAGTATTATCCAAGATATTCATAGGTGAGATTCCACTGAGCAAGGGTGGGTTTTGATAGATTCAAAACTAGATTGATTTCTTGAGCCACCCATATGAGGATTAAGCAAGCCATTAGCTCAATATAATCTATTCAATGATATGAACATTATGTACACTCTCACACATGCACAGAGGTTATCAGTAGTTTCATGCATTAGTTCTTATACTTGATGCAGTGTCTTCAATCCTTACCTCTTTCTTTACTTAGCATCACTCAATTACTTTATTTCAGCATGGTGTTTTACTTTTGATCATCTCTTATGTAGTGATTGATTTTTGCATGTTTCATTATAGGTCATTGATCTAGACCATGTTTCACATACACAAACCTAGATTCACATACTCATACTCAGTTATGATATCTTCAATTCCAAGGTAACTATATGTATTCTTATTTTTCCTTTATACTATTCATTGTGCTTTACTAAATGTTTATCACAAAGGGGGAGCAAATCTAATCACCTAAAAGTGGTAATTAGATGTTAAAAGTGTCACTTGAGTTAGTCAATTATTAGATTATCCCTAGACCTATCCAAGAGCCTCTACCCCACTTTTCCAATAATTATTCAAAACATAGACACCTATAATTATCTCAAACATAGTCCCAAGAAAATTTGATTAGTTCCTAACCCAAGTCACCTGGTAGTCTATCAGGTGGAATTAACACCACATTTGGGACACTACAACCACTTGGTACTAGTGTCCCTAACTAAGGTTTATTGTCCTTAGCCCTAACTCTCATGAAAGGATAATTTTTCAAATGTGTGTCCCTCCTAAGGTAATCCTAAGCACATTTTATTATTTTCACAAGATACATATCTCTATAAATATAAGTTCATTTTACCCTTATTCACTAGATGGAAAATAGATGCATAAGCCCATTCAAACAAAAGATAAGTTGATAAAAATTAAGGTACTTGATCCTTATCCATCCCCACTTCTACATACCACCATCTATAGCATTATTACATGCAATTTTTAAATACTTCAAAGCTCAATCACATTTAAGGCATCTAAATCCACTCTTATTTTAGAATTCACTTGTACTTAAATCGAGACCTAGGTAAGAGAACTACATTAGGATTGATCCCTCTATGGAGTATTCGTATGTAGGGAACTATCTTCACCTCAAGATGCTAATAATTTACATCGTATCTTACTAATGAACACATAATTATTTCTCATGACATACTTGTATGGAGGATTAAGGTTTGTACAGTAAATCAACTTTTTAAGGAACAACACAAAGTTCTAGATTTTGCATGTGCAATAATGGGACCTAAAAACATATGTGTAGGTACTCCCAACAAATAGGAATAGTCATGAAAATAGAACACTAGTGACACTTTGAAGACACTACAATAACATGTCACTATTGTCCATGTCAGACACTACTATTGAGTGAACAAATAGATCCTAGAATCATGTTGATGACACTAGGAACCGTCTAAAACCCATATCATCCAAAATAGTCACTTTATATATAATTTTATATTTAATCCTATTTATTAGTAATTTTTATAAATTCAAAGATGATTAAAATCTAAAATAAATCAATGCTTAATTATTGCATATTATTCAGCTGATTTATACATCTCAACTTTTAAATCTAAACATGTGATTTACATAGATAAATCGTAAATGGTTAAATCATACAAATACTATGTTTGACTATCACTAGTTAGACTCAACATATGTACATACTAAAATTTACATATATTTTTACTAAAAATTTATACATGCTTTCATTTCTAGTTTTCTAAATTTGACTTGATTGTGCTTCTTTGCTTCTTCCATCTTTGAGTGAAATTAAATATGCCATTATTCTTTAGCTCTATGCCACTTATCTATGTTTATTCCTTAGACATGTGCCCATGTAGCTTGTGTTTTCTTTCTTGCTTCTTTTTGAAACATTTTAACATGTCCTTCTATGTGGATCGAATCCAAAATTCTTATTTCTTGCATATGTGGACTTTTAAACATTTCTTTGTATGTATTCATTATCATATTTAGTGACATGTGCCCATGTCCCTTGTATTTTGTACATTTAGCCTACTTTTATGTGCCTCATGTGCTTGTATGTATTATTTTTTGTATTATTATACACCATGAATCTTGTATTTATTTGTTATACAAAAACCATTTTTTGATGCCATAAGGGATCTCGTGCATCTACCCTTTCTACTTGGGTGTCATCATGGACATGATACCCCATCCCCCTAGGTATTTACTTAGATTTTCTACTATACACATTGATTACATCTATGTTGACACTCTTGTGCAGTTCTAGATTAAAATATACATCATGCATTACCTATTAATGCTCAGATCTATTTAAATTTTGATGTTATGTTATGTTTGTATATTATATTATAATATCATGCACATGTTCTAGGAAACATATTTTGTATAAATACTTCTTTTGAGGATAATTATTACATATTATTCATAACTACCCTCAAAAGATGGGGTGTTCATATGGGTTTGTCATAAATATTAGGATCCTACTTTACTATTCACAGATAGATTTTAGCACATTGGCTTAGTTTTAGAAATAAGACATAGGACAGACACAAAAAGGAAAAAAAGGCTTAGAAATTAATTGAAAACACCTATATTTTAGACTAGGTAGACATTAGCACCAATATTCAAACACTGAAGGCATAGGCTAATTTTTTCCACTGTAGGGTGGTACTATGTAATAGCCCCAAAATCAAGACAATCTAGATTAGCTAGACCATTACACCAAGTACTATATATATTTATATAGATACAGTCATAGGTTTAGTAGTTATGTTCATATTTTACATAGATTCATTCATGTTATCTTAGATTCATAATAGATTATCATATTTGATGGCATCATGTGTAGTATAATCACTCCATAAATTAGTTTAGTTACACACATTTAGTTATTGCATACTTAATTTAAATTAAGTATACTCGGTTACTAGATTAGGGGTATGTGCATGGCACACAATTTACATATACTCAACTACACACATGTTGATAAGATGGAATTTAGTACTCCATGTCATTCTCTACATTTTATACACATGCTATCACGTTTTAGTTTGTCAACATATTCATGCCTTAATCCATCTCTAGTGGTTGGCATTTTCAATTGTCCCAAAGTCACTTAATATACCTGATTGGTTGCAAAACTAACATACATAGTTATATTTACTTAGATACTTTCAACACTTTGGATAGTTTAGTTATAAATGCATCTACTTCACACATGTGGGTAATTATAGATTCATGGTCTAATTAAGTTCTTGATTCAACCACATGAGAGGGTTAGACACACTTACAGTCTTATCTAAGATATTCATTGGTCAAGATCCACCAAACAAGGGTGGGTTTTGATGGAGTCAAAACTAGATTGATTTCTTGAGCCACACATACGAGGATTGAGCAAGCCATCAGCTCAGTCTAATCTATTCAATGATATGATCATTATGTACAGTCACACACATAGGTTATCATTAAGTTCAAGCATTAGTTCATGTACCTGATGAGGTGTATTCATTCCTTTCCTCTCTCTTTACTCAACATCACTCAATTACTTTATTTCAGCATAGTGTTTTACTTTTGATCATCTCTTAAGTAGTGATTGATCTTTGCATGTTTCATTATAGGTCATTAATTTAGACCATGTTTCACATACAAAAACCTAGATTTACATACTCAAACTTAGTTACAATAGCCTCAATACCAAGATAGCTATAGATATGCTTCTTTTTCATTTATACTATTCATTTTATTCTATTCAACTTTTATCACAAATGTGGAGAAAATGTAATCACCTAAAAGTGGTAATTTGATTATAGAAGTGTCACTTGAGTTATTCAATTAGTATATTATCCCTAGACCTATCTACGAGACTCTACCACACTTTTCCAATCAATATTTATAATATAGAGACCTATAACTAGCTCAAACATAGTCCCAAGACAAATTTATTAGTTCCCAACCCAACTTACCTAGTAGTCTATGAGGTGGAGTTAGCACTACATTTGGGACACTACAACCACATGGTACTAACATCCCCAACTAAGGATTATTGTCCTTATCCCTAACTCTCATGAAAGGATAATTTTTCAAATGTGTTCCCCTCTTAAGGTCAACCTAAACACATTTTATTGTTTTCACAAGATACATATCTCTATAAATATAAGTTTATTTTACCCTTATTCACTAGATGGAAAATAGATGCATAAGCCCATTCAAATGAAAGATATGTTGAGAAAAATTAAGGTATTTGATCCTTATTCTTCCCCAATTCTATATACAACCATCTATAACATTCCTACATGCAATTTTTAAAAATTTCAAAGCTCAATCATATTCAAGGCATCTAAATCCACTCTTATTATAGCATTCACTTGTACTTAAAGCATGAACTAGGTAAGATAACTACATCAGGATTGATCGTTATTTGGAGTATTAGTATGTAGGAAAATATATTCACATCAAGATTCTTATAATTTCCATTTTATCTTACTAATGAACACATAGTTATTTATCATGCCCTTCTTGTATGGAGGATTAAGGTTTGTACACTAAATTAGCTTGTTTAGGAACAACACGATGTTTTAGATTTTATGTGTGAAAGAATGGGACCTAAAAACATAGGTGTAGGTACTCCCAACAAATATAAATAGCCATGCAAAGGGGATGCTAGTTAAACTTTGAATACACTATAATAACCTGTCACTACTGTCTAGGTGGGGCACTACTATTGAGTGAGCAAATAGATCCTAGAATCATGTTGATGACACTAAGAATTGTTCGAAACCCATATCATCCAAAATAGTCACTTTATATATAAGTCTATATTTATGCCAATTTATTAGTATTTTTACAAATTAAAAGATGTTTAATGTCTATAATAAATTAATGCTTAATTATTGCATATTATTTAGCTTATTTATACATCTCAACTCTTTAATCTAAACATATGATTTACATAGATAAACCCTAAATGGTTAAATCAGACAAATACTAAGTTTGCACATTTATTTTTATATCATCAAAATATAAATCCCCTAAAGTAGATGAGTTATTTTTTAAGGAAGTTTTTATATTTCATGGACTACCACACAATATTTTTAGTGATCAGGATAATAAGTTTCTTAGTTCTTTTTGGCAAGAGTTTTTCATATTGATGAGTACTCAACTCATTCCTTACACTAGATAATGCCATTGAATTGATTGAAAAATATAAATAGAAAAAAACATGGGTATAGTTTTACTGAATTAATTATGCTTCAATTTAGCAATTTTCATGGGTCAAATGGCGACATTTGGGAGATTTATGCTTACAATACCACTTACCATATGTCCCTTGGGATGTCTACAGTCAAAGATTTATATGGATATGATGAAATGAAATTTATTAATTTCATTTATATAGATAATAGAGTTACAAAATAAATTCATTTCATAAACCAACACTAGGAAGTATTGAAAACCATCAAGGATCATATGTAGAAAGAACAAAATTAGTATAAGTATTTTGTAGACAAAAAAATTACATAGAGAGACCTTTTGAGGTAGGTGACATGGTCTATCTTAGTTTGCATCCATATAGGCAATAATCCATAAATAAAATTAGAGAATATAAACTAAATACCACATTAAATGGACACTATAAAATTGTAAGGAAAGTTGGTGAATTAGCCTGTGAATTAAAACTTCATCTAAATAGTAAATTTCATAATGTTTTCCATGTCCCTTATCTAAATAGAGATTTGAGGCAAATAATTATGCCATTAAATTTTTGTAAACCTTTGGATGACAAGGGGAAATTTATAATAATCACTAAAGAGGTGATAGACACCAAGGTAAAGAGATCAAGGAAATGAGTTATCATTGAATATTTAGTTCATTGGAAGAACTTGCCAATTAAGTATCCCACTTTGGATGGTCAAGAGATTTTAAATCATCCGAGTTGGAATTTCTTTAGGAAATATTTAACAGGGAGTACTTTTCATTTCCCATTTATAATTAATTTACATTTAATAATTAATTAATCTAATTTTCAATTATATGGGAATAAGAGAAATAAAATTGAAACAAATATTTAATAAACTATTTATTTGGAATTGGTAAGTTTGAAAAGCTGGCAAGGGATCAAGTTAAATAATAACACTTTATTATCCAAAGTGTGGTGGGTTAATTTTAAGGAGGATAATAATATGTTTTAAATAAAATTAATAAATATTTTTTTCTTTCTTATCCTCAAGAAACCTTGGGCAATTTGGAAAATTCCTGGAACCGGACAAAAGTAGGAAAAACATG
>JARHVA010002275.1:967500-987500 GCA_037957365.1 Torreya grandis
TATCTCATCAATAATTTATATCTATAGTAATCATGTAACTATAAATTCCTCATCATCAATTATATCATATAATGACATGCACAAAGAGGGAAAATCAATCTTGGAGGGTAGGATAGTTTAATATATGAAAAACATGGAATCTAGAGTGGATCTTATGGGCGTGTAGTGGTTGCTACAATAATATTGTAAGGTAGAATAAATTTATAAATAATAATCATGGATAAAATCATTGAAAACATTCTTTAGGAAACTAAGGATGGTTTTATAGATGCCTCACCTTGGACCCTACATTGCAAATATTAACATGTAGATCATCTATGTTTGATATTAAACTAAGTAAAAATGGAATCAACATCCTTGTTATTAAATTAATTTTAATTATTTTTAATGATGGTGGATGAGATGACATAATAGAAGATGGTATGGCTAAGGATGAATTTTTATATTTGTTTACCAATTATGTAAGTGAGATGGGTGGCATCTAGAAACATAGAAAAGTATTTACTATAAATAAGGATATGAATGTTTCTATCATATGTTGTGGGATTAATATTCCCTATGATATTTAACCCCCATGTTGATAAATACCATGGATTCCTTATTATTTATATATATTAACATGGTGCATGGATGATATATCCATGTTTCTGATAAGAAATACACTTCCTAACATACTAACACCCATCTAATTCCATAGTCTGTGAATAGTACCATATATAGATAATTTATTTAGTAAGGATCATTCAAATATTTTATGCCCCATATAATTTTTTATGAAATTATTTGATGTCTCTTTTAGCCTATTTAAAATTTAAATAGAAAATAAAAGTTATATTATAGCCTCTACAATAAAGCATGTTTCCAAGGAGGGTATAATGGGAAATGTGTTTGATAAAATATTTGCATTGGGCATATGATATAATGGAATGTATTGTAGATCATGTAGGTAATTGTATATGTCATGATTCCAATAGTAGTTAGGACCAATAATTTAACATACCATCTCAGGTTTTGGATGATCAAAATCTAGTATGATGAGTTTTTGTTACAAAGAATTGGCACTATTGAGTATATTATGACATTTCAAGGAGTGAAACAATGGTATACATTTCATCCATGGATATATTATTTACATGTCATACCTACTCAAATATGATATGCATATAGGATTATTTTAAGTTATCTTCCATGTTTTTGTAGTTTACAAGCTTATCATCTTTGGTTTGTTATTTATCATTGACATGATAGTTTATTAGGTGAGGGCCATCAAAGACATATTTTTTTTTGATATTACATTTGTAGTCTAGTCATATACCTGTAATGATAGCCTCATACTTTGTAATATTGTTAATGTAGGTAAAATTGATATTGAAATCCTTGAGAATGAGGTTTCCCTATGGTGTCAAGAATAGAATGTATACAATAAATCCATGTGTTATGAAGGATTCATAAAAATATGTCTACCATTATTAATATTAATGAAGACATAGTATATATTTTCCAAGAAATCCAATGGTCAATGATTGTTTGTCTAACAATGGTGATTTTACTAGTTGATCCATACCAAATGTATGCACATGTATATTTTAGATAAAACATGTTATAAATTAAAAAAAATTACTCTAAATCATAGCCTAAAAAGTTAAATATAACTCTAATTGAGATAAATATGAGACTTTCATACCTCCACTTACCATAGCTATTTCCCTTGATTTGTCAATTTTTTAGATTGATAGATTATGGATGCTAAAAAACACTTACATAAACATTTTATAATCATGTACCCTTGTATATTCAATGATTTTATTGATGAATTAAGATGATATCCAATGATATATAATTCAAAAGGGAAAGTTTTCCTTAGGCAACTTAGGCTTGACAAAAGTGAGAGATGTGATCTCAATTTATAAATTTTTAGCAAGAGGAATGGATGATGAATCTTATCCCAATATCAAGGGATAAAATTGAGTAAAATATTAGGGTTGGATCATAAATTAAGGAGGTTTTATGAGTATTTTCAAGTAATTAATGATGAGTGATGGACTTACACCTTGGTCATCTAACTTTAGATTTTGAAAGATTTGTAAAGTGAATGAGTGATGTCATTGATTTGAGATGGAAATTTGATGTGATTATATTTGGTTGATGGATTTTACATATTATATAAATTAGATTTTGAAAAATTGTATGATTAAATTAATCATAAATATAATATTATTAGTTGATTAATTAATCCATTTTTATTTATGTGGGATTGGTAAGGTTCAAGTGCAATACAATTAATTGAAAGGGGCAATATGAATAGTGACATGCTATCTAAGAAAAAGTCTGATAGAATCAGGGTTCACTAGAGATGGATAGGGATGGATTAGGGATTAAAAATGAGTAAAATAGAATAAAATATGAAAAATATCATTTGATATGGGTGATGAAATTAATTTTTAACACATGAATATATTAGTGTTAAATGATGACCAAATTGTGATTTGGTATGGAATTTAATGATGAAGGGTTAGATTTGACAACAAAGTGGTATATTTTAGGTGTCTACATTTTTTTTATTTTAAAGTATTTGTGAGATGATGGGTAGAGGAAGGAATAATGGTCTTCCAAAATATTAAGAAGCTTAAAAAATGCACACACATGTATGTCCTTAGAGATGTGGTGTTTGAATAATGCTTAGGGATGATTCCCCCTTGATAGGGAATGGAGGGATGAAATACATGGATGGGATATATAAATAAAAATAAGGTTTTGAGAATGTATATATTAATGTAAAAATCTATGGGTGGGATTGAAGAAATATGGGTTAGGTTATATAAATATGTGATGATGATAAAGTAGTAAGATGATAGACATGGATATAAGATATTAGTGTGTTAATTGGAGTGGTTAACCAGCTTGTGATAAATATTGAATGCTTTGATAAGTGTTGATTGATGTAATTTTCAAAAATTAATGATATATGCAAGGGAGTGGATTGGGAATTATATATCCCAATGATAAAAATATGAGCTTGAATTGCTCTAACCATTGATTATATAAAGGAGTGTGTTTAAGAATGATATATTTTGATGAAGTTACACACTTTGATGCGAGTGATAGAGTCTTGATTGATTATTTGGGATATTAAAACATAATTCATGGACTTAAATAATTACATGTATGGATTATTTCATCATTGATTAATGACCTTTCAAATAATTAGTATGTCAAAAAATCCTCACACGAGCATGCCCCTAGAATTAATTAGTGGATACTCCTGATATAATCAAACTAGATTAAGCATGGATTGATTGAGATTGAATCAGAATGGATGAAATAATATTAGATAATTAGGATTCATTTCTCATGTGATCTCTATAATTTTATGTAGTGTGAATGGTTAGTTAGATATGGATTATCAGCTAGAAGAAGCAAAGGATGATTATGGATGACAATGTTGGGAACATACTACTAGGATTACATGAATTCCATTTATTTCAAAAAAGTTATTTTTCATGAATCATGTGACATGATCCACCATGATATTGAACACCATAATTTAATTCTTTCCACATGACATAAGACTGACTTGGATGTAACAAACAATAAAACACATAAATGAACAATCAAATCAACAAAACACACAAACAAAGAAGTAAATGCTTTCTATCACTTTCGATTTTTAGTTTTTTTTCAAGATTTTTATTATTTTGAATTTTTTGATTTTATATTATTTTTTATATTTTTATAATATTTTGTAGATTTTTTTGATTTTACAATGTTCTAGGATTTTTTTTGTTTTTTATTTTTTTTACATTTTCTAATTTTATATTATTTTTGGATTTTATGAATTTATATATTTTTTGGATTTATTTCCAAAATTTAATAATAAAGGTGACACTAGGGATAGAAGTGGTAATGGATGGAAGGGATTCATGATGATGTTTAAGTGTGAATAAATATGATGAGGGAGTGACGAGGGATAGTGAGGAAAGATGAAGAATGATGATGAAGGTGATTATTTAATATTAGGGATGATGAGGAAAAATGATGGTCATTAATGAATATGTTAGGCCTCCAAAGATCACTTTAGGTAGGAACCTTATGTCTAGTTATTGAACCATCCTTCTACGAAGATGCTAAGATATCTCCAAATAAAGTCTCAATATTTCTTCCAGTTCCTCATCAAGGTTAAAATTAGAAGACTGGTGGCCACAATGGGATAGACACGAGGATGGTGGAGGATGTTCACTTGGATGTAATTTATCCCCCCCAAGTTTAAGGTACTTGTAGACAAAAAATTTATGCATGATGACAAAGACTATTTTTCATCATGGCACTTGCCCAAGGATCCATAGAAATGGTTTTCACCTATGGATGATTATTTATCTTTATATTTTATTTATTTATTTTATAATTTTTTATGGAGACCAGTGATCCTTCAAAATAATAGTTGTTTAAGTCATACTTTAGTCAACCAATATCCTACTTCAATTTTTAATGTATAATACTTTACCATTGATGTTTGCTTTGAAAATTTGTCATTAGGTTGATTAATTATTTATTCAGCTTCCTCTAAAGACCTTAACAAAGTTCCTTCATGGCCCTTATGATAGAGGGTGTCAAAAATGAGGGTGATTTGGTGTGTGATTTGAATGACGGATATTATTTAATTATGAAAAATATTTAGATGAATGAGGGTATGATGGAGATGAATGGAAATTGTTGAGACAAAGGGGAATTATGACCAACAATATCCCACACCCTTTTAGATAATAATTGCTACATGTGTGCTTCATATGCCATGATTTTGTATATTGCAAGGATGGGATCAAAGACATGTGAAATTTTTATAAGGATAAACATGATAGTTTTTTACTCCTTAGACATGAGATTGACTACAAGTCTAATAATTTTAGGAGTCTCCCTTGTTCTAATGTTGATCTTAATGATGTATTAATCATGTAGTTGTACCTATACATAAATAAGGTTTAGGTCCTCATTTTCACTTTTGTTTTTATTTTGATGTTGATTATCTGATGGAATATCCAATATTTTTTCACTGAAGTAAATTGAACTTTGATTTGCTTGATTTTATTTTTATTGAGGAACACATCTTGTTCCCTAAAAGATGTTGATATATCAAGATTTATTTTGAATCCTTGTTTGTGATTTCCTAGATAAATGTGATCTTGGATTTTCATGAATTTTTTGATTGCTTTGTCATTATGAAAGAGGTTTGATGGTACATGTTTTCTTTGGTTCCATTAAATTAATGTAGGAGATTGGATATAAAATTATATTATATGGATTTTGTTGTTACTAAGAGGATTGGTGGTAGAAAAAAATAAATAGAGACTATGAGAGGAACCTATTTCTATTATAATGGAGACTTATGTAAGAATCATGGAAGTGTCACTTATGTTCTTCTTTTTATTAGTAGGATATTTTTAGTGAATTCACTAAGATAATTGATTTATTTTCACATTGATTAGCTCTAGGATTCCTTGTTCATGATGGCAAATTCATTTGCCTTTATAACTCATGAATTTAAAGACTCAATTTGAGATGGGGTAATTCTTACTTTGGAAACATGAGATTAGGTTATCATTGTATATCAAGAGGTAATTGAGTTATTTTTTTTTTTAGCTATGAGAAGACTAGATTTAAAAAATAATGTTGAACCAAACTAATGGGATGTTGATTTTGCTTCTTACTTCACATGACCCCATCTATAGTTTTTATGAGAATCCACACGAATGGATTTTTGGATTTTATTTTCTATAGGTAACTATTTTACATTATGGTTGGTACAATAGATTCTGATGTGTGAGGGAAGGTGTGATATGGGTCAATGGATATGTCATCTTTGCCAAAGGTGGTTTGGTAAAATATTTATAGTATAGCATGTTGGTCAAAGATTTGAAGTATGTCATGAAAATCAAATATGTGATGGTAAAATATGGATTTACCAATCATGGATAAACCTACATAGGTTTGTTCAAATATGATTAGGTAAATGATATATTTATTAAATTTTGTCTCATTAGAGAATGGATCTTCAAAGATGGGTGGACAAATGATGGAACTTAATTTGGATGTTGTTATATTTTCTATAGGATTGGTTTCACTTTGATAAGTTTTTGGAATAAATTGATCAACTTGTATAAAAGGATCTTAGCATATCCATTGTTTCTAATTGTCAAAAATGCATGTAATAAATTATTAGGTAAGTTATGTTATTTGGATTCGAAATGATAAGATATAGTTGGATAATCATGGATTAGGTACATGATTAGTGGGGTACTAATTTAGTCATGGTGATCTTTGGTTAGGAAATTATTGATTGGGGGTTTTCCATTGGTTGTGATATTTCATTTTTGGGGATTATTGATTTAACATTTTTTTCTTGTCAACATGTTTTGTAGAATCATAAAAGTGTATCTTTTGTAGATCAAGAGTTGAACTATAAATGCATGGTTTTTAGTGTTATGTTCAATTTGAATGTTTATCCCAAAGTTTGGAAACATGTAGCTTGGTATTGGATGTTTGATGGGGTATATTTACATAGGATTATCTAGGTGATGAAGGTAATAATGACAAAGGATGGATGTAGTAGGATAGGTCTTCTACTTGTTAGGTAAGTTATTGAAATTGATCAAATATGGTTAGATATTGAGTTTAAGGATTGAATCTAGTAGATGGTAGGCTATCAACAACATGGAAATGTAATGGAATTGGACTAAAAGGGTCATTGTTAATTTTTAAAAATGCCATTAGATTGAGTTTTGTTTAGTTGTATTTTATTTGATTTGAGTTGGATTAAAGACTTAATTTGAAACATGTTATGCAATTATAACTTAGATAATTAAGTAGGGTAATATAATTCTAGTGGTCCATCGATAATACACTTAAATACATGTGGTGGGTTTTATTTGGTAATGTCTTATTCCTATAACCATTATCTGTATGTCGTAAATAAGCTCATAAACTAGGCTAAACAAGGCTAGCTAAGGGCATCTTATATAGACCTTGTAATATGTTGAAGATTAAATCCATGAGACAAGTATATCATTTAAGGCCTAGGTATTAGTTTATGAAACCACCTTACCTCATGGTGAAAGTATAATATGTGATCACTTATGCAATGATAATGTCTAAACCAAGAAATTTATATATCCTACCACAATAAGGTCTTTGCCTAAATGTTTTGTGATCAAATCCTAGTTACCATCCCTATAAAGATAAAATAAAGTAAGAACACACTATTTTTTATTCTAAATATTACCTTAGGGTCTGATGGAAGAGCCTACAAATTGTGTCCTATGGATAAGATGATTGATATAGTCCAATTTTTACTATCATTTTTTACTTACATCTTGAGTGAATGGCATACACAAAGGAAATATATATCTCTCTCTCTATAACACACACACACACAAGATGAAAAATTAATTATAAGAAATATTGATTGATTAATTAACTAATTATATATATCATATTGATTTATTTTTGGTTTTATTATATGATCTTAGAAAAGTGAACTAGTAATGACAAATATTAGTAGTTTAATAAAAATGGATTTTTTGACAAGTGATGCCTGTTAAAAAATAGTGTTAGGAGAATACAAAACAATAAAAATTAGCCTAAAAGTAAAAAATTGAAAATTATGAGTGTTTAAGATGTAAAAAAAATAGATGCACAAATGTTATTATATAATACATACATGCCACCATACATTTAAAAACTCCATTAATGACTCAAATATCATAATGTATATAGAAAATAATAAAAAGCTTCCATGGATTATGCATAGTTATGAGATATTAATTTTGGCATGATCAATACGTCAAATGAACATTTGAGTAAAAATTTATAGCCTCCATAAGGTAAGAATTTAGTATATAAATTTAGTATGTTGAAGCCATTATATGATATGCATATGTTATGATTTTTTCATAAATGATAAAGTGTCAAAACAAAGTCAAAAACTTAACTCTTCAACATGGATGTATTATTCTTTAGTACAAATATGTTGTGACATTTGTGCAGATGCGAAAGAGTCAAAATAGAGCTATAACACATGTAATTGGTGAAAATTATAATGTAAATGTTACCAAGCTGACATAAATGATATAAATTTAATGCAAATATTGCTAATGATGTATATTTCATGCTATAATATGTAGACATCACCAGATTGACACATTATATAACAATGTAGGCATTGTGATGTTTATGTAAATGTTAGAAAAATTAGAATAAAATGGACAAGATGTAGGTGATAAATTATTCTACATAGATGTCATTACAAATAATGAAAAATGTTGTTACACATAATGTAGATAGTTTGATAATGGAAATGGTATTTTTATCCCAAAACAAGACCTAAATTTTGATCATAATTTACTTCTAGTTGATGATCAACTATACAAATATGCATTATAAAGTAAGAATAAGAAAATTTATTATGGGATAGTGTGTCCCACTAGGCATGACAAATATATACACAATGTAAATGATAAAAATACAAAAGTTACAAATAAAACACAATGTAAAATTCATATTCTAAAAAATGAAAGGTACCTCTAATCGATCTTAAAATATATTTAAGATGTATCTTCACTTACACAAATTAATAAGCCTCTCTTGATCTGGACTCACTCATTTTTAAAGCTTGGGATGTGTTTGTTCAAGTGAAATATGTGTTAAAAATATAATAGAATTTCCCCTTGTAGATGAGTGATTTTATTAACTCAATTATGCTTTATTGATGATTCTTGATCTCAAGATTGGTAAAATGTTTCTAGGATTTGAAGGCTTGTTGAAATAGAGTGGGTAAGCTACAATTTATAGATTTATGATAATGATGTGGACTATTGGATTTGAATAAGATCAATGGATAGAAATGATCCAAATTCCTCATTGAATGAGGGGCATTGAAGATTGAATTTTGGTATTTAGATCTATAAGGATTTGTATTAATGAAGAATATCTTGATTTCGCATTTTTAATTTCCTTGGAATTTTTTAATTGCATTGGATTTTGAGTAATTAACATGGGCGTTTGGCAAGATTTGATGATTTTTGGATGTTTAGATATTATGTAAATTATATTTAAAATGGATTTTTTGATTAGTATTAATAAACTGTCTAATAGGATTAGTTAGGTGATTAATCTACATTAAATTTTTGTGGGATTTGTAAGGTTTAATTATGTAATTATATTGACTGATCAATTTATTGGGGGTGATGCTATGAATAGTGACTAGTTAGAACTAATGATGTTAATAATGGTATTATTTGATTAATAATATGATGACAGGTCATATTATGGTTATATGATGAATTGGGATAAAATAAGGATGTGATAGTATAATTAGGGTTTTGATAGTGTGATAGAGAAGATTAATGAATGGTGAATAGTTACGACATTGACATGGTATAATGAGGTGTCTATACTCAAATTTTACAATAAAAATTATATTTAGATGGTACCTCACCATAGGGAAAATGGTGTAGGCCATTATTTTCAAAGTTAGTGTAATTTAATCCCAAAAATTAGAAACAATATTTTCCAAAATTATCAGAATCATACTCAATATAAAGAATAGTTTCATTAGTTACTGAAAAATAGTTTTTGATTTATACATTAGATTATTACATATTTTTCCTAGATTTAGATAATCATGTGTGGAAATTTATTGAAAATTTACATAGTTTTACTCAAAAGCTTAGTTGGTGTTCATAAATTATTATAATCAAATATACTCATATATTAGATTTGGGGAATGTACATAACACATGATCACTTTCTTTTTCAATTTTACATTATTTTCCACACAAAAAATGAAAATTAATGTCATTATCTATATTTTATGCACCATAAGTATTTCATATTTTTTTCACTAGGTATTTCCCTAGTTCAATTCCATAATGAATCGTATTCCATTTGTAGTGATTGACTCAACTTTTTACACAAACAATGTCTATTAGGATCTACCTAACCATCCTAATCTACATTATTATATCAATTTATGTTTTGATTAAGTCAATTTCATATTTATTTTTTAATAAAATTATCTTACCAATGAGTATTTAGGAATTCATAGTCCAATTCAAGTGTTTCAATGAAGAACTCTCCAAGGGTTCCACCTTTTGTAGTCACCATTTTTTTCATGAGAAAACATAGTGGTTTACATACATGAAAAGTTGTATTTGTTCCTTTTTATTTCATTAGTTTTCATATCTTTAATTTTAAAAAATTATCCTAAGGATTTATTTATAAATGTTTGATTTTGTGTTTGCATAAAACATAGTTAAACATGTGATATACATTCAAGACCATTTTTCATAGGTAAATTTAGGTATAATACTCTTCCTTTTTATTTATTACTTTTACTTTGTTACATTACTAGAATATAAGGTGGGGGGGGGGGGGGGGGAGGGGGAATATAGACACTAAAACTAACATTGAATGATAAACAATATAATTGTGACCACCCCTTATTCACACATAACCTATGGTTAATTTCATTATTTAAAGCCATTATTCTTCTAATTTTATATCAATGACCATATATCTTAAGGAATATCTGATACTAAATTTTATTATTCTTGGTTCTAAGTATTTAAACTCATTAATTAACATATTCATACTTTAGGAATATATATCTCTATTCCTCAAATGAAACCACTCCTTTAGAACAAACTCATAACATAGTCATGTCTGAACCACCAATATCATCCTCCCTTAAATTAATGGCTAGTTATGTTAGTATGGGTTTTTATTTTCCTTATTTTTTTTATTGGATTACTAATACACATGTGGATTAATCATATACTTTATTTTTATTTCTTAGGTGTACTTAGACATAGGTATTTCTTCTTTTTCATTATCATTGGTTAGTGTATGTTACTCTTTTATTGGTCATTTTAGACTTAGGAGTTCCATGCCTATTCTAGGAATTTGTGACCATTCATGGGAGAGTTACACATTACTCTCCTATTTATAAATCTCTTTGTGAGATATTCTACATGGATTGTTGGATATTTCATTTTGATATTTTTGAAATAATTATTGTATTTTGATTACTCATAGCAACTTGAATAAAATTAATTTGCTCTTCCTCATTTAATAGGTTCATTCAACTGATCCATTGATCTAAGGAATAATCTGATATGGTATTCAAGCCATCCTACTATTCTAATGTTTGGTTCTTCACTTGTTATTATGTATTATAAAATCATGAGTTTAGCTTTTGCAAAAAAATTTATAAAAAATTTGTAGAAGATTTTTCTTGGTAGAGATTGAAGGAATTGCATATTATGGTTATTTGCTTGGCATTGTGGAATTATATTCAACCTAAAAATTGAATTAAAAATGGATTTTTAAGTATTTAAAAGTTTGGATCTAACTAAAATGCCATTAAAAATAGTATTTGGCCTTTGATAGACTACTTTGGCTTATATTTTTTTTAAATATATTCCATACATGATTCTTATGCATTGTTCTAAGGCATTCATGTGCCCCTTGTCTCATTTTTGGTAGTGTTCCACATAAATTTAATTCTAAGGTGATTCATTTGGATCCTCTCTAAAGTTTCATTATTTCTATTGAAGGAAAGTGAATAGTGTAAATCTTCATGGTAAGAAGGAAATGTAGCCTTTGGTTAAATTAGATCTAAACTTTGTGAAGCATGTCTTATTGTTACATATTTTTGAATTCAAAATTTTGGTCGTGTCTTTCACTTCTCTTTTCCTTCTTTGAAGAAGACTCTCCTTGGGATGCCCTACTCATAGATAGATATCCCTCAAATTCATTAGATTCTTCTAAGGTCTGACTGCAAGTCCTTTTACGCTCATAGCTTGCTTATAACTAAAAATTTCCCAACATAAATATTATTAATTTTTTTACATATTATACATGTAACCAAGTTCATAAATTAATTTGAAACTAGAATAGAAAAATAATTTAAACATGTACATACCAAAACATCATAGTCATGCTCAATCTATGTCTAATGCTCAACATGGTCAGCTATAGGTTGAGGTGCATAAACAAGTGTGTGAAATGGGGAAAAACAAGTTAGGTACCCTAGTAATCATCTGAATGAGACTATAATATGTCATAAAAAAACATTACATACACAATACATTCAAATAATTTATATTTACCCAAGTATGTAGTAAAATTATTAAAATAAATCTATTTTTATAATTCAAAATTAAAAGTTAACATGTAAATTAGTGAGTTCTTATGCATATATTAGTCCCTTGATATTATTTCCATGAAAAATCCTCCCACTTAGTGGAAGCTTTGTTGGATGCCTTATCTTGGATGCCTCTTCTATAATTTCAAGGTGAAGGATTTGTTTCCCATTGATAGCATCAACATCTGCTTCTCAAAGGGATAATATGGATTCCATGGCTCTCTCAAGCGGTAATGCATGTCTTATTTCTTTCCAAAAGTTAAGTCTTAAAACATTCTTTCGTAATACATTTTTAATAAAAATGTTTAAAAAAATAGTTTGTTTTCTTATTTTTCCCTCAAAAGAATGTTTTTCTTAAAAATCCACATAAAGGTGAATAGGTGGATTGGTTTAGGCTTTCAAATTATTGTAGAAAAGTCTTTGTTTTGAATCCCAAACATAGTATTGGTTCTAATGCCTTGTTATAAGGCTAGATCATTTTTAATAACATTTTGAATTTTGTGCACTAAAAAAGAAATAGTCCATTTAAAGTCAGAAAATGAAATTCCTTGTAATTTTTTATTAGTAGCTTGAAATTGAGTGCCTTTTTATTCAAAATTATATTGTTTTTTGTGATTTTTCCATTGGAATTGTCATTTTTTAAAACACACTAAAATTATTAAGTGTCAAATTTGGGGGTTCATAATATTTTGATTCAAGGCGATGTGTTGTGGTATATGTTCTTATTCTTGCACATTTAGTTTTGAAATTTCTTTTCTTGCATCATGGATTATTGTTCATTTCCACTTCTTACTGCATTTAGTTATCATGAATGGAAAAACAACATGCAACTTTCTCTAAGAAAACAAGGATTATATAGGATAACTATAGAGGAAACTAAACCTATAGCAGATGTAGATAAAAATAAATTATTTAATAAATGTGATGAAGTACATTATCTTCTTAGTTTTTGTATTTCTATTTATTTATGTATTCACATTAAATTTTATAAAACACCTAATGAAGTATGAACCACTTGTTAAAAATTATTTGTAAATTATTATGTGATAAGAGGTCATGAATTGGATCATGGCTGAATTAGTTTGAGCCCATGTGACTTTGATAGATTATAGGATTTCTTCACTAAGTTTAAATATCTAAGGTTGTAGTTAAAATAATGTGGTATATATAATAAAAATGATCAACATATTATGTCAATTATCTCCAAATTGGGTCCATATTACTCTATGTTTGTCTCTAATTTATATTCCACAAAAAAGTGATCTTAGAACCACATGGAATATAAATTATCTAGATACCTCTGTTACTGAATTAAATTGAGAACAAGTAAGTTGATACTGATGAGCATTGTGAAGTACTTAAAACTAAAATCCCTAATTCCTAGGAATGGGAAGGAGAAGCCTTCAAATATCAAAGAGAAGATATAGAATAAAAATGACAAAAAAGGATTAAAAAACCTCCCACATCCAAATCAACCATCTATGGTTAAGTCTAAGAAAGAGATGATAAAGTGTGGCTATTACACATGTAAGCATGATGAAAGAAAATGTTTGAAGAATCAAATTTACCACTTAACAAGATTTATTTAGAATAAAAATATAGGTGTTCCTAAGTCTATCAAACCATGTTCATCAACCCCAAGATCCTCCAATGAAAATGATAATGATAAACAAAAGGGAAAGGAAAAAGGTGATAATAAAGTGAAAGGAAGGCCTTAGTTGAAATTTTACCTTTGAATCCTACATGGGTCATTGAATCTAGCGCATCACATCACATGGATTCTTCACAAATTGAGTTTGCTTCTTTAGGATCATGTGACATGTCAATTATTTTTTGGGTGATGACACTTCTACACAAGTTTTCAAAAAAGGTATTTTAATCATGAGTGGAGGAACATTCAATAATTTTATAAGTATTCCATCACTTTAAATTAATATCCTATCATCTTACAACATTACTCACCTTGGTTTAGGTATGGGAGTTGAATTGACTCCAAATTTAGTGTATATCAGAGATTTGTATAGTGATACTATATTGGAAATGGGATTGATTGATCATTAGACTTAGTTGTATACCTTCTCACACTTTTGACATGTATTTCCTTAATATTATTCTTCATCAAAATCACCTATACTTGATGATATGTCTAATCCTGAGGTCATATGTAAAATTGATGACTCTTCATCTAGCATAGATGACTATAGTAATGATGGGGACACACCACCACCATCTCCATGTCAAATTATAAATATTTAGGAGTTATTTATTATATCACCTATTTATGGTCCAATTTAGACATTTATGGTCCTATGGGTTTTCTCCTTTTCTCCACCTTATGAGAGTTGCTTTATACATGGGTACCTCATCAGGCGTTGTTGTCAGGACACATTTCTTCTTCCCACCTAAGGTGTGTTTATTGGGGGTGTGAGTGTAGGTATTTATTTTGCTTGTATTTTTTATTTGGATTACTCTTACACATAAATATTATTTATATACTTTATTTATCTTTCTTAGGTGTACTTAGACATAGTGAGTTACTCTTATTTGTTATCATTGGCTAGTAGATGTTACTCTTTGATTGGTCATTTAAGGCTTAAGAGTTACATGCCTATTATAGGACATTTTTATCACTATTGGAAGATTTACACATCAATATCTTATTTTTACATCTCTTTGTGATCTATTCTACATGGATGGTTAGATATTGGCTTTTAATCTTTTTGCAGTACTTCTCATATTTTGATTCTTCACAATAACTTGTATGTAATTATTTTGCTCTTACTCATTCAACTTGTAAATTTAGATTATTTAGGTATAAAATTAATGATCTGATATTTTTTCAAACTCAAATTCATCTAAATGATTCATTCCACACATTATTCATTCCTATTTTGAGGAAAACCTAAAAAATCCACTATATAAGCATGTTTTATTCACATTGACTCACTAGATAATGATAATAAAATATTTATAATTGTAAATGCCATAATATATAACTGTATATTTATATTAAATTACCTATTCTTCCCAATCCTAAGTTCATATAGACCAAGAAGCTATGATATAGGTTTAAATATAACAAGGTCAAAATTCATTTATTCAATCACATAATTACACTAGGATTACACCATCATATAGTATTTCACTAATATTACACACATGATCATAACATGGGAGAACAACATGGATTATATTCCCTCTCTAAGTATTGGTATGTATTAAATTCTTAACACACAATGTATTGATGTCAAGCACAACCCCATCCCTTTCCCTATTTTATCCATTTGAAATATTTTTCCCTCTTGTCATTAAACTAAGGTTTTAGTGAATAATAAGAAACACAATAGATAATGTAGTGAAGTGAAGGAATTTTCATATACACAAAATACCTACATGTGAAAGTGCACCTACTATAATTCACATAGATGGAAAAAACCATAAATAATGAAGTCATGTCCTACATACATTGGTGCAAGTTGGTCAAGCCCAAATAGTGTGGCCTTATCCTAGAGTAATATAAATCCATGTTCCTAATTCACAACATCCTCTTATATTTTTAAATTCAATTTCACATTCATTATTGTAGTCCTAAAGATATGAGTGTATCTAATTCATTTATCTCTTAGTATTTTCTTATTTTATCATATTTTATAAAAATAGTATGTTGAAAATAAGTTGTGTATTTATTTTATATCTTATTCATTCTAATTTATTGAGTAGTTTATCTTAATTGGACTAATCCCCCTTAATCCAAATTTATATAAAATAATATTCCTAATCTTAAAACTATTTATCAAGATGATATTGAACATAATAATGAATATTTGGATAGAATACATTATGATGACATTTATGGTGTAAACCCTAAAAAAATAAAAGTAATTTTTAAATTTTAAGAGTGAATCCATATTCAAACTTTTAATTTAGATAATCTATTGAATCTAAGCTTATAAGATAAAAATTCATAGACTTATAAGGTTTTCACATCTGAGGAACAAAAAAAATCATTGAATGATATTAATATATTCTTTAAAGGTCAAAAATTAAAAAAATTGTTCAAACTACTGTTACTATTGTTACTATCCCTATAACTAAACCTATAGTCACACATGATTCCCACCCATGATGTGAGGGAAATGAAATGTTCTCCTTATATTATTGTGACTATCTCTACCCAACATAATTTTGTACCTCCTATGGTTTTTACTCATGTTACAGCATCCAAAGCTACACATATTTTGATGCATAATGCTAAGATCCTTATGCAAATGATGTTTCATATTTAAGATAAAGTTTCATAATTAGAACAAGGTTCTTCTATAGTGGGTCATGCCACTAATTATATTGTATTATTTCATAACCCATTTTCCTTTTATATTTGATCTTATCTCTTACCTATATGATTTGTGTCACCTAATCTTACATCATCTTAAAGTAAGGGTGATATATGATATCATATTGAGCCTTTCATGCAATAAGGTTGGATTATCCATCAAATAATAAGTTATTTACTAGGTTTTTTATACATATTATTAAGGATTATGCTTTATAATGGTTTTATCACATTCATTTAAAATTTGGGAAATGCCTTAATCCATTGGTTGATCATCATATATTGACACACTTTTTAATAAATATCAGTGGGAATATGTCATATGATAAAATTTTAAAACTAGAGCAAGCAGCCAAAGAATCAATTAGTGATACTCCATTACAAAATCGTTCTCTTTTAGATGAAAAAACTAATGGTTGATAATTATTTATTGAAAGAGTAAGAACATATATGTAAATCCTTTGGATCAAGCCAAATACCAAAACTACAATAGATGGCTCTGAATCCGTACACAACAATCAAATAAGAAAATGGGTTTAAAACTATATTATTTCTTGGAATACACAATTATAAATGGCTCTCTCACAATGATTGTTGATATTCACTATTGTATGATGTGCATAAGTATATTGGTATCGATAAATAGGTACATGAGATACCAAGAGATAAAACTAGAAACATATTATCCTATAAGGGTCACATGATAAATGTCACATCAAAAATCTTATCTGTCTAGAATATCCATATATAAAATTACCTTCCAAATATGTGGTGTGATTAGTGTGACACATAACTAATATTATGTTTACAACTAATAAAAAAACTAATAACTAATATCATGTGAAAAAATAATGATATAACTAATAATTAAATATGAATAAATCATTAAATAATAATAATTACAACTTATCCAAATATTCTAATACCCTCTTTCAAAATAATAATTGTGGAGGATGGAAGATGGGACCTAGTGACTAGTCCATGTCAGGTACCCATATACAAAATGAAAGATGAAAGAGAAAATAAGGAGAAAAAAAAGGCTTCACTATAACACCCCACTAAGGACAACTTCATTCACTCTAAGTGATGCTCAAAAAATAAGATAACATAGAGAAACTAAGGGTTTAGTGAATATGTCAACAACCTGCATAGTGTTAGGCATGAACTTGAAGGTGATAACTTCATATTATATCCACCAAAAAATGAAGTGAATATTATATGAAGAAAATTAAGATAGATATACAACTCATCTTACTTATTAAATCCAATGTGTGAGAATTTAATCAACCAACATCGATTACAATACTATTTATATCAGAAGCATGACTAAATGGGATCTTCTAAACTTAAGGGAGCACTTATCACACAAAAATAAAAGAGAGGGTTAAAAATAATCTATGAAATAACCCTAACTTGGTATAAGTATAGGAAATAAAAATTATCTAGTACTCACCAAAGCTTGTGGCATAAATAGCCTAGATGGTTTAACACAAATAAATAATCAAGGGATCATCGTAGGCAAATTGGGGCCTATATCACCGAGAGTGTCGTTGACCAAATTTGACATTGTAGGTCAAATTAGGACCCTTATAGGTTAAAAAACTTGATATTTAGGTGTTTTTATTGGTATATTATTATTTTTTTGGGTGTATTATAAGTATTTTGATTTCATTTATTGCCACTTTAGCCTTGATCATGATCTAATTAATCAATATGTCATTTTGAGTCACTTAGGAGCCATTTAGGGATCATATATGAAAGTGGCATGGTTTAAAAGGTGTCGAATTGTCTCAAATTTCCTTTAAAAATAAAATAAATCAAATTACCTATCATTAATGTTAGACCCATGTGAAACTTGTAGGTTATCTAACTAAAAATCAAGAAACCAACTGAGAAAAGAAGAGTTTGGCACTTATACGGCCCACGAGAGAGAGTGACACATACAATAAGGTCATGTAATGGATATTAAGATTCATAAAAATAATTTCAATGATTTACATAATTTTTAAGTTCCAAATTTGAGCTAAAACCATTTTATTCCTTCTTTTCCCTTCTAGACACATAGAAGTGGTCAACAGGTTTATGCTTGGTACAACTAGTTAGGGAAGCTCCAGGTCAAACACATTTGGGATGTAAGATTATACTTAAATATATATATTTACATAAAAATATTTTTATTATTGGTTATATTTTATTTATGAATCATCTCTAACAAGTTAACTATGTTTTTTGCTCATTATTTCCTACACCCTATAGGTTTTGTTGTTTTTTGGAAAGGTTTGTATAATCTAGTTGGTTATATTGAATTTATATGATGTTTGACCTCTCCTAAAACTAAATAGATGATTTATTTAGTGTTTCAACATGTTTTTATGAGTAAATCATCTCATGTTTTGTAGATTGGTCTCATTTGAAGATAGCAGTTAGGTTTCCACCATTTGCATAAGCTCCATGCTTTGACAATGATTCTACGAGGTGAAAATTAGTTTATTTTAATGTTTTAAATTTTATATTTATCCCATAGAATTTAAATTTTATTATCTAAATCAATATTCATGAAAGTTACAGTCACAAGAACCATACATTCAGTTTACTCTATGACTATCATACACAGTCAGCCATTGTGAGTTACAAATAATGAAGGTTTGTATAGCATTCACAAATAAGTAATTATTGTTTCAAGTTTTTAAACATGATATTTTACTATTAATATACAATTTTACCTCATAAAGAGTGATCAAAAGGATTATGGTTGTCAAATACAACATTTACACATAGTCTACAATGAACATGCACCTACAGGTGCCATGGAGAGAGAGAGAGTATCATGTTAAAATGAAGCTGAATTGAATTGATATAAGTCTTAATATGTTTAAGGGGATCAATTTTATAATTTTAATGAGATATAATGACTTTTTAAGGTTCATACACCATATTTATGTTTCATGTTTCTTCTCATTGCCCTCTCTATAGCTCCATTAACACCTATAGGTGGTCTCAAGAGTTATATTCACATTGGAAGAGTATTTATGGACTTGTTTTAAGTTTACATAATATTAAGGGATACATATGAGACCTTAAAATTTTGGTAAGGTCATGATATATTCTCATAGTCCATACATCCTTCCCAATACACTTGTCTATTATTACATTCCCTTTGGGTGCCCTACAGGAAGATGACATATTGGAAACAACATACTTGAGTGGTGTATAACTCCTCAAGGTTGTAAATAGGAATTTTAATAAATTTTAAGGGACTAGGAGTGATTTAATGACCATATATCATGTATTTTTTGTAAAATATTTACATTGTCTACCTATACATGAAAATATCCACCTATAGGCGGTATTACTAGAGATAATAAGGTCCTTGTATGGAGAATATTGGATAGGTTTAAACTCTTTTATAAGTCCTAGTATGTTATCTAGATCATGGAATACCTATTTGAAAGGCTAGGCTAAAAAATGGAA
>JARHVA010002275.1:990000-1010000 GCA_037957365.1 Torreya grandis
TGAAGATTCCAATCACATGGGAGAAAATATGGAGACTAAAGATAACTCTACATGTAAATTTTATTCTTAATAAAAAATCATAAGTGTTATTATAGACAAATCTATCTTAGCCAGTCAAAATTGGTAAAGTGAGCAAGATGGTGATAAGTGTGAAACATTAAGTGGAAGCCTATTTATAGTGTACCAAAGTAATCTAATGCCATAAAGGGTATTTAAAATTGTTATTCACGTCATTTTAAAAAAATTAATAGTAAAATAAATCCAAATTTGAGTCCAATTATGCAAGATGTGTAAAAGAGGAGTTTCTTTGACTATAGGTAATGATGGCTCACTTTCAAAGGAATCTAGGTGATCCGAAATGCAACCAATCCAAGGAGAAAAGTGTTTGTAACCCTTCCCTCTTAGTCCAATAATTATACCTATCTCTATTAATTTTTAGGATCTTACAAAAAGGGTGACTAATGAAGATAATTTTTTGAGCCAACAAAAGGAATTTCATGCCATATTTTAGGAGTTTCAGGCCTTGGATTGACACTTATACTTTCTAAAATTGCATGATCAATTTCATATAATTGTCACATGCACATGTAACCCCTTTTCTTATATTTATAGTTTTACTTGTGACCTTTCATCTTCTTTCTTCTCTTCTCTCTCTCAAGTTCTATAAGAACTAGCCATTTTGGCCATTATAAGGATGTTCCACCTGAGTATGGCAAATCGATACTCATTTGCATATCATGTATGAATAAGGACTACTAATTTTCTCTTATATGATTGTTCATAGTATTTTCACTTGAATTATTGATCTTTATAATTGATGAAAATGGTTTCCATAAAATTTGTGTCTCATTGTCTCACCTATTTATAGTCTGAAAGCTTCTTTTAGGTCATGTGAAGTGTTCTATGAAGTGTCAAGGTTGAGTTAGTTAGTCTATTCATTAGTGGAATTATAAGCCTCTTGTCTAGTCCTCTTCACTTACACATCCATCACAACCTCATAATGAAATACTTATGTGGAATATTTATATTAGAGAAGTGTATACCTAGTTAATCTCTTGGTTTCATGTGTGACATGCAGCTTGTTGGTAGCCATCAAACAATTTGTTGTATCACCATATTTGGGATAATTTAATTACAATTTTATTTCCCTTTTCATTGAAAGCATAAGTTTAGTAGTGATCTAAAATTATTAAATCAATGGAGCTATCCCTATATATAGATTCACCTCATTCTTAGGCTACCCATAGCCTAGAGGTGTTTCAATTGTGCCACTTATATGAGGAGAGCTAAGACATCTCCTCAAAGGCTGAAATTCCAAGCTACAACAAGTGTAATATGGAAATAAAATAATACACTATAGTTATACTAAGTTTAATAATATAGGTAATATGAATATGGAGTTATTAAATCAAAATTTATTACTTTGTGTAATATCTATCAAATAAACTAAATAGTAAAAACTAGGTATACTTGCCTTTAGGTGAACTTACAAATACTCAATCTCTCCCTTAGCTAATGGTGATTTATAAAAGTATTTTATTTCTTTTCAAGGAACACACTATATAAATAATATATAGCATAAAATACTCCTAATTTTCATCTAATACTTTACACAATACAAGATAACTTGCATCCAATGCAAATTTTAAGAAATGGCTCATTCAAATGTAGATATAACATTATTTTGAGTTGTAATAATGAGAAAATGAATGTTCCCTCCTATTGGATTTAAATGAGCCTTGAATTTATATAAATTGTTAAGTCCTAACACTTATATATTTTTAGTTGATGAGGTTAGCCAACATGACCTAATTTTAAATAAAAAGTTATCATTAGGCCTTGAACTAGGTTCAATAAGCTAACTTAGTTTTGTTGATGATCAATGTTCCCCTACTCTCAGAATAGGAACCCTCCTTTATTCAATTTTTAAAAACTTCCCATGTGTGAAGCATATTAAATAATTTGACTACTTGGAGAATTGATTGAATTTACCAATGCTTATGTTTTAGAATTTTAGTTAATCATTCATTTTACAATAAATATTAATGATTATAAATATTCAAACTATTCCAAGTCTTATTCAATCTTTATTCAACAATGAATTATTGACCATTGATGGTTTATTGACATGTAGATAGGATTTT
Organism: Torreya grandis; assembly: GCA_037957365.1. NCBI lineage: Eukaryota > Viridiplantae > Streptophyta > Pinopsida > Cupressales > Taxaceae > Torreya > Torreya grandis. Next base: position 992,145 of record JARHVA010002275.1, read on the forward strand.
GTTAAGGAAATATGGCCTGGATCTATAATCAACATAAATAGAACAAGCTTCGTTGGGTTTTATTAAACTAACATTATATTTTGTTTAAATCATTTACCTGAAAATTTTTACTTTAAACTTGTTTAAATTTTCTTAAGAGATGAAATGATGTCTTCGAGAAGTTAACTTAGTTTATTTCCTAACCTTATAAGACATAAAATTAAAGTTGTAGTTTATGACACCTTATGACACATCAAAATTCAAAATATGGCCTAAAGGATAGGTGTCCACCTCAATAGGCTTTAAAACACATTAATGATTAATTACATCCAATGTGAAACAGTGAGAGCAAATCTACCAAGCCCATGAGCTATCTAGCATCATATAGAGAGATTGAAATTAAGCTAGACATTATAATTCAAATTCTAGTTTTATGTGTCATAATCTTAGGCCCCATGAGTGAACCCATTCAATCCAAACTTCCACACATCCCCCATATATCCTACCATAGTTACTAGCTAGCCTTGATATTCCTTCTAAGGTGACACATGTACCCCTTTAGTTTATCTAAGCTCACCACATATTTATTCCACATTTCATCCTTGTAAATCTCTCAAGAGATCACAAGGAAGACATTTGGGTTGTACCCAAGCCATTTGATCAAGGCTATATGGTATATAGTTGTTCAAGTTGTCATATGATAATGACACTTTGTAGGATAATAAAAAAGATCCTATAATAATGATGTGTGACCCATTTGGGACCATGTGATGATATGATGTGTTATTCCCACATTGTTCCTATTTTAAATCAAACCTATCACATTTGAGAGGGATAAGTGTCTCCACCTGAGCCATTTTATTAACACCAAGTTACCAATAATTGTCAAAATTCCTTTTGAGGGAGATACCTAGAAAGGAAAGCTGTGATTTCCTTCTGAGAGAACCACCAGGTAAAGGAAATATTTGATTACCTACTAAAGTGACACATGGCACTCCCATAACTAATAAAAACTAAAATTCACCACTTGAGAGCTTGATAAAAATTGAAAGACACCACATATAATGATATATATGAGTTATCACACAAATTTTCATTTCTATAGTCTATGTGGCAATCAAAAGGTGCTATGTGTTTGAATTTTGAGCCAACTAGGTAGCCTAGTCATATGTAGGCCCCATGAGTACTTACATGGAAATGAGATGGCATCCACATGTCAAAAGGTAGAAATATTTAACTTTAATGATATAATTAATGATAAATAAAAGATGAATTAAAGATAAATTTGAATTTTGGTCAAATTAATTTCCAAAATCAATAGTTCAAAATTATTTTGAATATATGCAAGGTAGACAAGATTGCCATTAATATGACATGAACCATGGTTACCATAAGCATTGCATTAATCAAAGTGATATTTCAAAAAAATACTCAAATAGGCTATTATTATCTACATTTTAAATCCATACGCATTTGCTTTCTATATTTTCCATGCTCTCACAGTTTGACAAAGCTCATGACATTTGTAGATTACACTCCCAACTACCATTATCAGAGCCCAAACTTTTCATAACGATACTAAAAAGATGTTGAGTGCTACCTAGAGTATTAAAAAGATGGCATAATTAGGTCCTTATACTCTAGGTAAGAGTATTTCTTTTGAGAATGATGACTTCCTATTTCAGAATGGTACTTCAATTGTCTTTAAAGACACTAAATTCATTCTTGAGGCCATAGGATCTAGTGACCTAAACTATAGTATCATATATTTCAATGTGGAAATATTTAGGGATTTTGATGAGGATGAGACCATGCCTAATATAATCCACCTAGCTTTGGATATCCTAGCCATTAACATAGTAAGTCTCCATACGACTGTAACTAAGTGAGAGGTCATACCATGTACTAACCTTGTCTATGGTATTTTTGGGAAGATAAAGTGTGAAGATGAGTTTATCAAGTCAATATCATAAGGGATCCCTTTCAATTTCATATTAGGAACAAGATTTGACAAGTACTATGACCTCCCCTCACCATATATTGAATATAACTAGGTCATCATTAACAATCAGTATTAGGTGCACTCCACAAAGAAGGTCTTGCCTTATTTGTTTATTGAACTAATAAGAGTTATTCTCATGGATTATCAGTGAAATTTTCACATACAAAAATTCAAACAAGGAGTTATGATTGGCTTAACCCTCTTAAATAGAATATTTGATAATGTAAACATTACCTATGGAGACGTAAGGATTTTTCCACTACTATCAATCATCCTAGAGGACCAACAGATTCCCCCACTTAGGGAAATTATCATAAATAATTTGGTATATTCAATTCAAGACACCTACAAAAATGGTTCCCAATTATTCATGGTGAGCTGCTTGATAGATTGAATTTTTGTAACTACTCAACTAGGTTAGAATTCATGGTCTCTTGAGAATCGAGAGGTTATGCTTCATTTGTTTTATGTATTGCACATTCATAATTTCAGATGCAATATAAGAGTGATTATATTATAATTATACATATTGGTTTATAAGTTGATCATTGAATGTGAGATGTAGAGGCTCCCCTAGAAGTTAGGTAAACTTTGAGAGATAATGGTGGTTATTGGTTATATCTAGACTACATAGTCATAAGGATAGAAAGGGTGATGGTGGCCCCTCTTCGATTATCAATGTTTTTGATGATGAAGTTAGTTAAGGAAGAAATTCCCTATCAACTTCTACATGGAGTTGATGGAGTCTTCAAGAATAAGAAGAATATGCCCCTTATAAGGTTTCATATAAACTAGAACCTTATAGATGTTAGGCATAGGTATTCATTCCTATTACCTAAAGATTACTTCATAGCATGGGATCCCAACAATGTCAATACCAAGAATATTTAAAAATTGAAGAAAGATGTAGAAATAGAGTACAAACATCAAGAAGTTCATGAATGGATATACATAGATTTTATGTATGAGATGTGGTGCTCCATAAATCTATAAAAAAGAAGATTAAAATAGAGATGATTCTAGATAGAGAGAAGAGTAAAGAAGATATTATTAGGTCTTGGAAACCACCAACCCATGGGATCAGGTTTGATGCTGATTATGAGGAAGGATAAGATGAATAAGATGAAGAAAATGTTCCTTTTGTTAGGAATAGACCAAAGAAGAATCCATAACTTGCCACTTCAAGTAGTCAGGACTTGACTCTAAGCATGGAGCAAGGAGGATCTAGTAATAAACCTAGCCCCTCCCAAATTCCCACATTAATCTTTGCATAATGCTATGGGAAATACTCTAGAGAGCATAAGTCATCCTAACCCTACTTCTACCTTTAAAAATTGGAACAAGGCACTCAATTATCCATGTAAGGAATACAAGCACTGACTAGTAGGAACATTAAAATGGACTACAAGAGGAAAAGGGAGCCTAAGGTAACTATGAGGGGATAAATAACCCCTCTACTAGCTTCTCAAGTGGCTATAAGAACAACATAGGCTACCCTTGGAGTGTAGAATCCTAGTGTAAGTACCTTTCCACTACCTTCTTTCCTAATATTATGTATATCTACTTCTACTTCTACTTTTGTGTTTTCTCCTCCCAACATTATTTACCCATTAGCTTTAGCATCATCAACCTCTACTACTACCATTACACAAACTTCATTTGAAACTATCATGAGCCAAGATAGTAGTTCCTCTACATTTACCATCCCTCACTTCATTTCCCATGATAATTCATAAATTGGACCTTCATCAGGCTCCTAATGCACTAGTGATAGTTAGGCTATAGGTTCCACTCTTTTATAGGCAACCACAATAAGTGCATCATTCACCATTAGTTAACTTGTATATGTAAGGATATTAAGGCCCATTTCAAATATATTCATCTTTATTAATCCACCTTTTCATGCATCCCAATTCAATATTACTATAGCTACAAAGCTAACTATGAATCAAAAATTACCCTCATTTATCCTAAATATAGGCCTTATGAGATCTTTATTAGGCACACTTGGGAAGATGGACCTATTGTTATTCTAGATTTTCACCCTAGCTGAGTAAGGAGATTGTTCAGATCTTCCTACTCAAATCTAGTCAAACATGGGACTGATCTTAGGTTGTGGGTATATTAATAATGGATCATAACTTTAGATAAGGCTAGCTTCCTTTTGGATCTATCACCTAGACTAAACCTAAACTAACACATGCTTGGAAAAGATAGAGAGATTTTGACAATCAATTATAATAATGTTAAAAAGGTGATGCACCAATGATTTTATCACTCAAACTTACACAATACACACTATGAGACACTTTTAGGACCAAATAAAATCAATCTCACACAAATATTTCAAGATAAGGCATTAATAAATTATCAAATTATCAAGAGAGGACAAATATCCACTTTCAAGCTAGATATTAAACTATAAATGGTACTCATAATGACCTGTGAGAACTACTAAACACTTTTTAAAGGTGAGAAAAACATAGACATAAGCAAGGAACATACATTCACTTAACCACAATACATGAATTCATAGAACACATGTTCAACTAGATTGGAAAATAATGGAGTTTAGTCTTTATTGCATCAAAAGGTGTTCCAATACATATTTTGGTAGAGTCTAGTCATACCAAAAAAGAGGGATTCATTTTAAGTCTTGGAATATTATATTTATACAAAATGGAAAGTGAGAGAGAGAGCTCTACATTGGAAAAGGCCCAACCACTTTCAATGGATTAACACTCTCAAGGATGTTGACTTGGGATCTTATCAAGAAGGCACAACTTCAAAGGCCTTGCAAAAGAATTGAATGCTCACTTGATCTTTATCCAACCATAAATTCTCTTCTTATAACTCCATGATATCGTATAATGATCTATTAATAAGGATGATGTGTTAGAATTGATATAATTATGCCACATCTTCTTTGGTTGGCCATCAATACCTATTTATTGAAATTTATTACCATAAAAATAGGCGAGACACCTCTTCATGATCACATTTATGTCTTTATTCATTCAAACTCAATCCTGGGTCCATTTTATACATGCAAAACCAATCTCAAACCATTAGTCTTCACACAGCCATAACATTCATGAAAACCTAAAAATTTCTTGACCTTGCTTCACAAACACTAGTTCATCCTCTATTTCTATAGCTAGTCCAATTTCAAACACTTATTCTTCATCCAAAACCCTATGAGAGCTGAGATGATACTATGTATGAGGATTCTTCATCTAAAATAAATAAACATGTCAATGGAAGTAATCTATAATAGGGTTGACAAGTTCAAAGTTATCAACCAGAGGTCTTATTTAAACTTAGCCAAAAAAGGTTCTGAAAGATTTGAACTTATCAAAATAAAATCCTAAAAGAAATCTCCCAAGTAAGGACTTAGACAAAACAAAGGTTTTGTACTTGGATTTTGAAAACCTGTAGGCCCTTCTAGACTTTTTCTTGATTTTTGAATACTCAAGTTACTTTCCAGTGTTTGTGTAATTTGTCCCTAACTTTGAACTACTTGCTTTCACCATAAAACTTACTCAGATCCTTCATCTTTGCTTTATAGACCTATCCCTTAGAATTTGGAAAAAACACTACAAACAATCTTAAATTTTTTCAAAATATTTACACTCTACATGATCTACATTTGAGTTCTATTCACTCCTTGTGATAATGAGTCACTCTTGAATCAAGATCCTACTCCTTACACTAGACTTTTAGACTAGGCACATTTTGGTATGTAGACCAAATTTGATCAACATCTTTGGTGACTTTGCTTGGTAGCATGCCTACTATGCTTGATAAGTTAGACCATTTACATGATTTTAAGACAACCTTTTGACTTGCAAAGACAAAATAATTCTAATAAATAGGGAAATACACAAACTTGAAATGGAAACTAACCTAATAAAACAAAGGTGAATAAACTATTAAATAAATATGCAAATAAAAACACTTATTTTGGATAAAAAGAAAAGAAACTAATGTGTTATAAAAACACGTAGATAAATAAAAACAATTATGTATAGGGTACATAGCTTCCTTATTAGCAGTGCTTAAGATGTGTCCCATTTATTGGGATAGGAGATATTCACCATTTATCCTTCTGAGCTAGAAAGTATTGTGCGATTTATAACTGAAGATTATATATGGACCACTCCAGAGAGAATAAAATTTTGTGTGCTTTCCTATCTTAGCTCAATCTTCATCCCACTTGAGGACCAAATCATTTTCTTATAAAGTTCTTGACGAAGCTCCTTTATCAAACATTCTCTTTGTTATTTATTGATGGGCTTCTATAGGCAACATTAATCAATGTCTTTTTTATTCTATCTCCATGAGATTAGCATATCTTATTTCCATTGGCTCACTCTACAAAATATCAAGTTGATGCATTAATTTCAAATCAAGGAAATAAAGATAAATAGACATACTTACCCTTACCATATATTAGCTTTTATGGATAATTGATTATGGACATTTTATAGGTGATCTTGTTATCCCACAAAGTTAAATTCAATTTGAGATACTATGATCTCTAATTGTCTTCAATAGTCCTAATGATCTTCAACAACTTCTTATTAGTGGATTCAGCTAGGCCATTAACTTGTGGATAATAGTTTGATGAGGTACTAAGGAAAACAATGTGTTAAAAACCCCATTTGATGATATTAAATCTTATAAAATCCATAGAATTATCATAAATTATAGTTAAAGGGATCCCAAATATCATAAGCAAACCTTTATAGAAGTCCAAAACATTGGTTTCATTGGCTTCTTTTAATGTTACTGCTTCTGTCCATCTAATAAATAATATGTGGTAGTTAAAATGCACTTGTGTCCTAAGCTTGAAGGGGGATTAATAATACCAATAAAGTCTAATCCCCATTAGATAAAGGGTTGGTTTACTAAAATTGGTTGGAGAGGTAAGGCTACAAGCTTCACCTTTCCAACAAACATGACACACTATTTACATTTCTTGACCCATGTATGATAATCAACAAATAAACTTGGCAAATAATACCCACCTCTCATGATCTTGTGGGCTATGATCCTTGTTAAATAATCTCCTCCACCATGTTCATCATGTAACTACTCAAGTAACCTCTATATTTGGCCTCATTCTATGCATCTTAGTAGTATGCCATTAATATCTTTTTTGAACAATACATTATCAACAAGAAGAAAAGTAATTGACTTCAATCTAAAATATCTCCTCTTGGAAGGGGTGAGATGAGAAGGATAAATACCATCCTATAGATATCTTACCATATCATAGAACTAGCTAAAAGATGAGACCTGATCACTTATAACTTTATCATCATTTTACATCATAACTATTTGGTTAGTCTCCTACAAGTCTTGAGCTAGATGTTCACAAAGTAATTTGCCTCTAACCAGCTATAGACATCAAAAATATGCACACCGACACTTATAAATGTCAAAATACCCTTGAACCTACTCTAGGACCCCCTTAGGACAAACCTACACCTATCAAGATTAAACAAACCAATCTACATTTAGTTTCACCTAACTGAATAACCTTGACCTTCAAGACCCCATCCCTAAGGACCCTGACCATTGACAGTCAAGGTGACCATCAATGGTCAGCCTTGGGAACCCATGACTATTGACTATTAGGATCAACCTTTTTATCCAAGAGCATGCAAGCTACACCAACCATTTATAAATATAAGATTATCTAAGTTGTGTTTCAATCTTTTAAATGCAAAAATTATATTTAGATGACCCACATACACCTTCACTTCCACCTCTTTCCTATGCCTATAAGAGAGAGACATCTGGGAGGTCAAATCCATCTACAATAATTATCAGGAGCTTAGGCATTCAAGAGTTTTCTTTTGTAGGTCAATAAAGCCAATCAGGTCAATCAATGTCATCAACATTATCAATCATTATCATCCATCTTATTGAGATCCAACTCACTGTCACCTCTCAACTAAGCTTCTAAGTACTATTAATTTTCTATAATCAAGCCAGATTTCACCAACATGCTAACTGCCTCAGCCAATCACCTAATTGACTTCAGGTAAGACACATTCTTCTTTGTCAATATTCACGTGCTTTAATTCCATTTCGTAATCATCCCAACCCTTGCCCAACTCCTAAAATTCCTCTATGGAATCTTGTTATTTAGTTGATGATCAAACCTAAAAATACATATTCAACCACTGATGGTCAAACCTCAACCACTGATGGTCAGGCATAACCATAGACGATCACCCCAATCGTCAATGGTCACCTATGGTAAATAAACTATCAACCTTTTTTTACCCACCTACACCCAACCAAATCTATTTTTCTATGTTTTTGATAACTCACAGACCTCTTACAGATTTTCTAAAGCATACCCTAACCACATAGCACTAGTATTAGTTAGTTTATCACTAATTTGATCATTTCTAATCTATTTTCTTATCAAGAATTCTTGTGTTAAATTTTATTAATCTTCTTTAATTGATGCAAGTACCTTCTTCCACTTTCATGAACTTAATTACTTGAAATGTGTGGATTGATAGCCCCTAAGGAATCTCTCACATCTAGGATCTAGTTATCACTAGGAAATCCACCCAACTATCTCTCCAACAAACAAGTTTGCCTTAGAGATTTCTTATCTACATTTCTTCCTCCCAAGCCAAAGAGGAGCTCTTACAATCTTCTGATTTAACCAACACAAAAATAGGTTTTTAAACCATACCCATATCAAGTTTATTCTCTCTCTTTCTATAGAACTTAAGTGAAAATTTACATGAAACATTTTGGCACGTTCGGTGGGACCTAGAGTCTTTACTCACATTTTCTTTGAATTTATATTCTCTTCTCTCTATCTATGCTTATAATTGAAATTGAAATTTCTTTTGGGCTTAAAATCAACTACATTCATTTCTTACTTTTAACATTAGTTCAATTTAGATTAAATCACAATAATCTTATCGTAGAATCATTTTTTTTACACACACTAGCCATACCACTTTCATCAATCAAACATCAAAACAATTTGAGACAAGACCCAACTAATATTTCATCACCTAGTGGTCACCTTACCCATTCTTTGAAATACTAATTGGAGGTCATTAGCAAGGGGAAAACTAACTTAGCTCTCTGGTTGAGTATAAACTTTGGATATCAATATATATTAACTATGCACTTGACACCATTATCATTATGGGATTGTGAAGTGAGGGGGTAGGCCTAAATACCAGGTCATGTATTGATTAAAATATAGATTCTTTTGAGCATCTAAACAACCTAGAACCAACCATAGATTGCTTCTATAGTACCTAATCTACAATTCACTTCTATCACAAATTATCATAAACTAAGGCATAAGCCAAAATCAAGATTAAAATTTAACTCTAGGCTTAACATACTTTATAGTGTGTGTCTTTATTGCCTTGACCATTTTTTTTATTTTTCTTGTATGAGTGGTAATTTTGTTCTTTCCTTCTCTCCCCCTTTCAAGTTTGGTTCTCAATCACCAATAGTGAAGAGACCTAGTGGAGTATAACCCATTACCTAAATCAACCTCTTCTACCTCCTCATGTATGGAGTAGGTATTTGAGGTATAAGATTCACCTCATCCATTTGGAATCCCTACTTTTCCTTGGGTATTTCCCTAAGGAGACATGGATATTACCACTTTTATAGATAGTAATCTAGTTTCCCTTTAGCACTATCTTAACACCTCCCCTCACCATATCTTAATGTCAACTCCACCTCAGGATCCTCCTTATGGATTGCCATCCCACCTTATGAAGGGTATCCCTATTTCCATGATCACCATCAAACCTTCAACCACCCAAGCATCTTCATCTACTAACCCATTTGATGCTACAAATGAAAACTAACCTATTCAACCAAATTCTAACCTTAGACCTTGTACCCCTAATAGTGAATCTTCTACCTTGGGGATAAGCCAATAATTAAACCATCATGATACACTTGTTACTGGAGTACCCACCATCGACACTACCAACCTCCCCTCTATCAAACTTAATGCATTAATCAATACCACTTTACCAAGATTAGGGGTATTCATCCATTTTACATCACCACCCATTAGCACAAAGGTGACTACCTCACCTCTTGTCACCAACACAACTACTACCCAAGCCCAATCCATAAGGACTCCTTAATAGTTACCCATTGCACCCAACCTAAGATACATCCCTAACCCATAAGGGTATTTACCCACTACCTATTCACCATCATCCACCTACCCTACCCAGCCTCTAACATCTAAATTCTAATATGTGGAAACCACTCAACCACTGAACAATTACCATTATATTACCCAATCTCAACCAAAATGTCCATCTTATAATATTTTTTGTGCACCACCTCAAACTAACTTAATGAATACGCTCAATGACAAGATGACAAACCTTGAGTCATCCATTTTTGGGGATCATAATACCCTATCCTATGATTAGATTTGTAATGAACTTATTCATCCTTCTATCCTAATCATACCGTACCATCCTTAATGGGATCTTTTAAAATTTACCAAATTTCAAAGTAAGGAGGACCCCCACCAACACCTTAGGGATTTCAAGCATGCATGTTACATGATTGCTTATGATGATGCCCTTCTCCTTCAAACCTTCCCCATGTATTTATCTAGCCCAACCCTTGACTCATATAGTGCCCTCACCAAGAATTCCATCTTTTCTTTGACCCAACTATCACAAGTCTTCTTAGATCACTTTTTCATTAACATCTCCATGAAGGTCTATATCAACAAACTCTATTATATCAAGAAACTAGATGATGAGCCCATTGATAATTTTGTCACATGATGGAAAATCTTGATTAATTAAGTTTTATTCTCCTTGCCTCAACATGAACCTATGGAAATTTTTGCTCGATCCTACACCAAACATATATCTTCTACATTGCATGTCCAAATCTTCAAAACTTTTGATGAGGCTTTTAGCATGACACATAAGCTAGAAAAATGGTCCATAAATGATGATAAATTTAAATTATAAAAAAATAACTCTACCTTCCAAACCATTAAAATCTCTCCCTCTAAATTAGACAACCAAGCCAATACTAGATCTAAGACCAGGGGAACCAAAAATTCCATCATCCTTAAAACTTCCCCTCCACCTAATGTTAATCAACAATATTTTCCCATTACCTCCAACCAAAATACAAGGAACCAAAATTGAAGCAACCAAAAATAATTCACTCCACTTGGAGAATCCTATACCTTAGTTCTAGAGAAGCTACTAAGAGATAACCTTATATAACTTCCACCCATCAAAACTCCCTAGTAGTTTTTTTCTTCTCATCTAGCACCTATTTGATATAATTAGAATGACCTTAATGCTTTTCATCGAGTATTTGGACGTGATGTTATCTAATGTAATACTTTTAATAATGTTTTCCAAAGTCTTCTCGACAAAGGAGAAATCATGTTGGATAATCCCAATTCCCCTCAAAATAAAGATCTTGACATCTTTAAGAAACCTTTTAATAACCATGCTCTTATCAAAGTTGATTAAAAACAAGCTATATATTCTCATGATGCCCACAACGTCAATATGGTCCTTGATGTGCCTATCATCCAACCTACCTACTTTCCCCCCACTTTGTCTACCAAGGTGGTTAAGTCACTTTCCTATCCTTTAGAGTCCCAAACCAAAGAGGTTAATTTGTCCTTAGATTCACTTATATACGATTTAGAATCATCAAGCACCCATTTAGATATCCAACCCAAAAGAACAACCACTCTTAACCTACCATATCACCTAACTATAAACCAAACCACAACTATGGACATCATGCCCAGGGGAGCAAATTTTTCATGAACACCCCTCATGGAATGACCACCTAGCTTGAACTTACCTCCCTTGCTTGAGGAAATGAATGAGGCTATCAACCCTCCTCCTCAACCAATAGGTGTCTCATTAACACCTACTATCCTGTAAGCTAGACTAATATATAAACCTTTTCCCCAACTCATTCAAGACATAGGTATGGATACAAAACTAGACATGGATCAAACCACTTTTTGTCAACAATTAGGGATTCCTTCCATCAACAAACTTAAAACTTCTAACAATCATATAACTAACCAATCCATCATCTCTCCACACCCTCTTAAACCAATCCAAACTTATAATAACCCCCCACCTTCTCAATGATCAACCAAATCACCAACCAAACCTTTCAAAACTCTTGGTGCCTTCCCTACTTGGAGTTTGGTTCACCCAAACTTGAAAGTAGACTAAATTTCACCCAAGCCTATACCCATGTCTTGATCCACACCAAATAAGAAGAAAAAACCTTGAAGGGTCATATGACTAAGACTCTACCTCCCTCTACATTTCCCTCTATCTTAGGGCCTCACTCTTCCACTTTGCTTAAAAGGTAACCCCACTTTAACATATGTTGCCCAATATCATTGATCACACCAACCCACTTATTATCTGATGCACCAGTTGTTCCCAGATTACCAATATTTAGACCATCAAATTCAACCACCCTAACTACCAATATATCTAGGCTAAAACCATCAACTAGAAATACTACCTTACCCAAACCATTTGTCATCAAACCTATTACCACCAACACACCCATCATACTAACCCAAACCATGATCCATAAACCTTTCTTACCTATATAAAAATCCTATATGACCATTCTTAAAATATTACCATAGACCTCTTACATCACAATACTTCCTATCAGACCTTTATATTCTCTTGATTTAAAGCCAACCTGGTAAAATGATCTTCAAATATACTCCTATCATAAGACACCTGGGCATGACACAGAGAATTATAAAGCTCTCCAATCCATTATCCACAAACTCTATAATGAAAATGATCTTTTAGTAAATGACCTTCCATCCATTCCTCCACTACTACACCTAATAGTTAGTTACCAACATATTCCAAATCCCCTACTCTCAACTTAGAGTGATATAGAATCTACCTAACCCCCCATCACACCTTGCCCCTCTATCCACAACATTAATGTGGTCACATGATCATAGAAAAAGGATAAAGGGAAGGCCAAAGTGTCCATTTCATGGATGTACCCACCAACTCACCCTAAACCAAACTAGACTCAAACCTTTATGTCTGTAGCTAAGCCCAAAATTACCATCTTAGGCACTTCACAAAATAACCCCTCTAAATCCTTTAGGATGGTCATCCTTAAACAAATTTGAAAAATCCCAACTAATATTAGCCTCTATGATCTCATTTCCACCTCACCTAACCATCATCAAGCCATGATAGAGGCCATGTAAACTATTGAGGCTAGACTACGAGACTCTTAGCCTATAGAGGCATTCATCAGTGCTCTCCTGATCTCCACCCTTATTACTTTGAATGACTCAGAGATACCTTCTATCCACCTTAAAGACATAGATCCCCTTATTTTTATTACAACTCACATTAACCAAACCCACATCAAATTGGTTATGATTGATGCGAGAGCTAGTATCAACATCATATATTCCCATGCCTTTGAGAAACTAAAGCTACTAGACAATGTCATGTATGAAACTTCAACCATCCTTAGATTCTTTAATGACACTATGACCACTACCTTGGGAACCATTAGCCATCATATTTATCTAGGACCTCACACTCTCCCAAAACTCTTTTATGTGGTCAAAGGTGAATTCTAGTACAATGTTTTATTAGGGAGACCTTAGATACAGGCCATGTGTTGTATAACTTCCACCCTCCATCATTTTGTCAAGTTTGAAAATGAAAGTCAATTTGTTACCATACAATTTGACCCTATCCATTTTTCATCATGAACTATGACCTACTGACCTAATGATGTTCTCCTACCTCCATCCAAAGCACTATAAATAACGACCATCAAGCCTTCACCCATGGAAGCCAAATACATTACTTCCCCTTCCACGTAGGCATCTACCAATTCATCTATCCCTATGGACTATATACTCATCACTGATCCTTTGGAACCCACCTTTTAATTTCTTACCCTTAGATAATACCACCTCCTCACCTTTGATGGATTCCAAACTCCCTAAGAATATATAAGTCTCAGCCACCAACAAGGTTATGACCCCAACATTAGATCCATTACCCTCCTGGGAACTTTGAAATATCAAACCCACTTTATCTATGGGGGAATTGACAAGACACTCCCTCTCGAGCTCAACCATTCACCTCCACCTTCTCTTATTTGGACATCTTAGACTTTACCAAACTATACGTTTATATGTGTGCATAGAAGGGATTTGGTTTAGGATGATATGAGCATGGCCCACACACTTTGACCTTGATTGAGACCCAAAATCCTCACTAGATGTATGGCCTTGACTTCATTCTACCCAATAAGAAGAAATCCAAACAAACTACCCCTACCATTATTGAAGAAGAGACCCCTTCCTCACCAACACCCCCTCCACCTATGGGTGAGGATGAGGACATCATCCCACCTAACATTTTTATTTATCAGCATGATTACCCTTAACCCCTTAACTTATAAAAAATAAGGGGCACTCATATCTATCCCTTTAGTCCATCCTGAACTAGTGGGAGAAGACTCCCCTACCATTCACACTATCTAAGGCTAAGATGATGATTTGATTTTCACCTACCTTGGTGCACCTTATTCCACAATCCATAAATCCTTACCTCTAGATACCTTAGCCATTATCAATAAACCCATAATTAATATTGACATAGGCACTCTAGATAACCCTCATGTTGTAAAACTAGGCCAAACTCTCACCCCTGAGGAATTACATGACTTCTCCACCTTCCTCTAAGACCATAGTATTGCATCCACTTGGTCATATGTTTATTTTCCTAGTATTGACCTAGCCATTGCCACCCATAACATAATGTCTAATCATGATGCCAATCCTGTCATATAGAAACTCCACTACATGCATCCTTGCATATCTCTCCTTGTCAAAAGAGCTCCAACACCTCCTTTATATCAACTTTATTCAACCCATTGATTATCCTCAATGGGTTTCAAACATCGTGCCTATCATTAAAGCCATTAGGGTACACCGTATCTATGTTTACTTTCATTTCTTCAACCTGACCTACCCAAAGGCTGACTTTCCTCTACCTAGCATTAACCAACTTGTTGATCTCCCACCAAGCCATGAGATGTCCCTTATGGATATATTCTTGGGTTATAATTAGATTTTGATTGGTCATGAAGATCAACACAATAATACCTTTATCATGCCATGGGTTACTTTTTGTTATAGAGTCATGCCCTTCAGTCTTAATAATGTTGGTGTAATCCACCAACATGACATGAACTATATTTTACATGACCTTATCCATATAATCATCAAAGAATATGTGTATGACCTTCTTAGAAAGTCAAAATTTCACAAAGAACACTTTAACCATTCTCAATATTATTTTTGAGTGACTTGTCCATTATCATGTCTACCTCAATCCAAAGAAATTTATTTTTCTAGTCTTGTTAGGAAAACTTCTAGGCTTCATCATTTCCCTTCGAGGAATCAAGGATAACCTAGCTAAGATCAAAGCCATCCTTGAGATGTTACCTCCAACCAATATTAATAAAATCTACAGTTTGTAGTAGAGGGTCTAATCCATTTACCATTTTATCTCCCACCTCTCTAATCGGTGTCAACCCATACACCACCTCTTGAAAAAGAACATCTCTTTTAAGTGGAATGTTGATTTTCAAAAGGCCTTAAATACACTCAAATAGTACCTTTTATCTCTACTTATCCTCACACCTCTTAAGGGTGGCCAACCTTTCTACCTTTATATCTCTACCACTAACCGTTCCCTAGGGTCAATGCTTTCCCATCTATATGAACACCATAAAGAGCAAGTTGTCCATTACATTAGTTATGCACTTGTTGAGTATGAAACTTGGTACACACATACTGAGAAACTATGTTTGGCTCTAGTCTTCATAGCCAATAAAGTCTTCCACTACCTTATTAACCACAAAACTTTTTTCATAACTAATATCGACCCACTCAAGTATATTCACTCCAAATCATACTAAATCTAGTGTATGGTTAAGTGGCCCATGATTTTAGCTAAGTTTGACCTTGAGTTCCTCCAAAAACAATCAATCAAAAGGTAAGTCATTGCAAACCAATTTGATAATGCACCCCTAATAGACACCCAACCTCCCCCTCTTGAATTTTTAGATGGTTCAATCGTAAGTCTATCTCAAGAAAATTTTACCAATCATGTAACCATGTATTTTGATGATTCCAAGTGTTAGTGGGGTGGGGGAGTTGATATCATCCTTGTCTCCCTTATCGTTGAACCACTTTCTTTGTTATTTAAACTCAAATTTGAATGCACCAACAATGTAGATGAGTATGAAGCTCTAGTAATAGGACTCCAAACTACCGTAGCCTTAGGAATCAAAATAGTCAATATATTTGGTGACTCCCAACTTGTGGTTAACCAAGTTACTAACATTTACTAGTGTAAGAATGAAATGATGCAGCTTTATAGATAACTAGTTACATAAATCCTAGCCTCATTCAAACACTACCATATGTAAACCACCTTGCAATACACTAAAAAGTTTGACAATACCATAGATTCTCTTACTTCTCAAATCCCATCAAGACTCTCAGACTCTAAGATATTAGTGATTGTCCATCACCTCACTAAAACCTTCTTAAACCAAATTAGACACTTTAACATATCTATTGTGGAAGAGATTTTATCTGACCTTTGGTATCAAAAAACATTGACTACCTTTACCTTGGCATAGTTCCCTATAGCCTCTCTAGGAATTCCCAATAGGGATTTATTTAGAGAACCTCCTATTACACCATTATGGGAGTAATTATTTAAAAACATGGTTTTTATGGCCTCCTATTCCATTGCATTCATGATTTAGAAGCCTCTCATGCAATCAAGGAAAGAGATGAGGGTATCTATGGGGGCCACTTTAGTGGAATAACTGTGGCTAAGTGCATGCTCCACTTAGGCTATTATTGGCCCACCTTTAACCAAGTATATTATGATTATGTGAATAAAAATGTCAAGTGCCAATAACATTATAATTTGCATCACAGACCTGGTAATAGTCTTCATGTTTCTGTAGACTTTTAGCCATTTTCATAATGGGGTTTAGACCTTATCGGTGAAATCAAGCCCCACTCTTCACAATGACATCATTCTATCATTACTGTGACTAAATATTTTACCAAATGGGTATTAGTTATTCCTCTTTTCCTAACAAAAGATGAAAATATTATCAAAATTATCACCCACCATATCATCTATCATTTTGGTGTGCCCCATAAAAACATCATTGATAATGGCAAATCCTTGAAAAATAAACAAGTCCATGGCATTTTTGATTTATTTGGTATTAAAATTAGCTTTTCATCACCTTATCACCCACAAATAAATGGACAAGCTGAAGCCTCTAACAAAACATTTAACAACATGCTGACCAGAATGGTTAATGCCTCAGGTCATGATTGGCACTTGCACATCCCTTTCACCTTATGGGAATATCATACTAGCATCTAAACCCCTATTGGTCCTACACCTTTTTCTCTCATGTTTGAATCCTAGGTTGTATTGAAAATTGAATTCTAAATCCCTTATCTTTGGATGATCTTATTTTGGAAGATGACTATCATTAGGAATGTTTATCTCGACTTGAGCTACTTAATGAGCATCATTTGACCACCCTTTCCCATCTCCATGTCTATCAAGAGTGAATCAAATGTTCCTATAAAAAACACATAAAATTTTGAGAATTCAATATTAGAGATCTTTTTCTCAAGGAAAATCAACATGTAACTAATATGAAGAAAAACAAAAGGGGAAAATTTTCTTTCAATTGGCTTATACCCTACATCACAAGCCATA